>JAHPZR010005429.1:40000-60826 GCA_019787425.1 Platygyra sinensis
ATATCATGAAGATAACATGCTATTTTCACATGTGAAGATATGAAGTTTTTGCATGAAAGCTCACTTGGTATTTCACTGGTATTTATATAATAAATATAGTTACAACACGTTTACAGCGTAATACTATTACGCTAGTCAACTGTTTTGCTGCTTTACTGGAACTGACATTTTTGCAGTCAGTAAGACCAAAATTATTCATAGAACAACGAAACCAATATACAGCAAAAGAAACCTGAAATGACACTAATTTTCATAGTTTGTACCAATCAGTTACAAATTAGGATAAATAAGCACTCTGGTAGACCGAACATTTCAAATTCAAATTAATTTTAATTGGGCTGGTTTTCACCTTACCAAACCATCATCCAAATACCATCATCGCATTTGAAATCAATCGGCCCTAAACCAAAGATCCTATTCCTGCGGGTGTATCTCCCCCACATTTTTAAGCACCTGACCTGAGAGGTTCTGAAAAATTGTCGCTCCCTTTGTTCAAGCGATAGTTTTAAAATCCAAGACTCTGCTCCCAGAAGCTTCCAATTGGAAATTAAGGAAGTCACATCCTTTGCAGGCCTTTAGGGGCAGCTGTCTTGAAATTCTTAGGTCACACATCTTAATTTATCATCCAAAACATGTTTTGATTAAAAATGAACTTCAAAAACATTGTATGTTTCATCAGAGAGAGCCCCCTTCTCTAAGGGCCCAGTTATATGGTCTCCAGTGCCCAAGATAACCCTTCCCCTGAGGCAAATTTCTCAAGCGTTTAAATGTGAAAATGTGGTTCCTGTAGGCCGAGTCAAAGTTAACCCAGCATCATTATTCATAACCCTTACTGAATAATCAAATGTGCAAATATCCCTCTTTCTTGGGTTTTCCTCAGTCATTTGTGGGTTTTGCCAAGTTAATTTTCACTTCTCGGATACAAATTTTTGCTTTAAATCCTAATAAATCTAAGCATTACGTGACACTCGCCACGCCGAGAGTTGTCCCGGTTAGGCGAGCCAAAGTGTTTATATGAAGAAAAGTTGTTCCACTTGCCAGGGTTACCCTTCCTGCCAAGGTGAGACAACTCGCCTACACAAGCTGTCTTGCCCCCCAAGATGAGTTTGTGATCCTAATGTAAATGGCTGGTTGAATTACTAAGCAACATTGCTTACAATACCGATGAACTGGCAGTTTGTTTGTTCCATTCAAACAGAAGCCAGTCTTCGATTACTTCTACCACATCGTTTCTTTCCATCAATTCAAGGATTTCTTTAAACCGTCTTACGGATGGATCCTCTTGAGCATCAAATTTCTGTAATATTAACTCAGTCTTGTTACTCTGCTGTCCAAGCCACAAAATAACATCAGTGCCCAGGCCAATCTTTTCAGCAAGTAAGCGGTAATCATCCCATAACAATTCACGAGGTGTGTCAATCTTTATACAAATTGCACGACGGAACACAGTCGGGATGGTAAACATTCTCTTGGTCAGGCACCAGTCCAGGAAGTCTTGTGGAATGTTAGCAAATTTGATCTTACTGGACAAGTGAAGCTCTGTTGTTGAAGTGTACTGGTCTGTGACAGATGGCTTTTCCAATCCTGTCACAAAGAAAAGAGCTTTGTTAAAACTCATAAATATGAAAGATAACAATTCAAGCAGAGAACAAACAGAATGCTTAGAGTAATGGTAGATCTAATCTGGAGGTCGTGGGTTCGATTCCCACCGAGGTCAAAAGAATTTTTTCTTTACCTCATGTGGTTCCCTGATTCCCTTTACTAGGGCTAATGCCCAGTGGGTCTTTCATGGGTTTCACATTAGATAGCACTTTTAATTTACACGTTCAGAGGTTAATTCTCTGTTTCACCATTTGTGTTCATAGTGCTACATGGCACAACATTCCTATGCACCCTTACTTTCTCTTCACCACGATTCACCACCTAAACCATCCCCAACTTTCTGTCTGACCTCGTAGCTCAGTCAGCAGAGTAACAGTAGATCTAATCTGGAGGTCGTGGGTTTGATTCCCACCGAGGTCAAGAGAATTTTTTCTTTACCTTGTGTGGTTCCCTGATTCCCTTTACTAGGGCTAACGTTCCCCTAGAATGCTTAGAGACTCTGCTTGGGAAAATCAAGACACTAGAGTTGTGTAAACTAACACACAATGCTTCAGTTTTATCATTACCTGAAAAGAGCTCTGAAACCTTTGGCAAAAGGGTTGAAAAAACCAAATTAAATTTTGTATGGGATAAATACACATATAAAATTAAAACAATGTAATCTGAGATAAGAAACAAGTTAGACTAAAAATGATTAAGTTCACCGTGGAAAGTCATCCCAAATTACATGACTCAACACCTTCGTGGTTTTAAGTTCTTGCTATCATGCAATTATAAAATGTAAAAAAATGTAAAAATGTAAATCTTAATTATAGTGGTCATGCACTCAGCTATACAAGCACTTAAAGCTTACAATGTAGCTCGTTTACAGGTATGCCACTGAAACAAAGGAAACAAATATTTCAGATAAACATAACACAGTTAAAAATTCCAACTGGCAAGCAGACCAGTTGGCTTAATTAACAAAGGACCAAGGATTTGAACTCAGGACTACCTATAAACAAATCCCGCTAGTGACAGGATGGATGCCTTGAACCCAAGACCTCCAGATTACAACACCAGCACCCTAAACCACACGGCCACACTGCCTCCAACCAAAGGTTCAGAGAACACAAACAAAAGAACTCAATTTAAACAGCATGTCTAATTCCTAGGCAGAAATTCTAAATTGTTGGAAGATGATACAAAAATCAGAGCTGAAATAGATCAAGACAAAACAGATCCATACAACACCATGATATAGAACAACGATGCAAGAAATAAAAATTGCAAATTGCAACCAAGCCAATATTTTATGTGTCATGGTGATACACCATGGTATCAAACATACTCTCTGTTTTATTTTACTGTGTTTTTCATGAAAAAATAACAAAATAAAATGAATTTTCAAAAAAATGCTTAGAGACATACTGCAAGCAAATCTAATAATATTCTGCTTCAAGATCAATTTCAATTGTTCTGAAGAATCTGTTATTCAATTGTTCAAACCTTGAGATCATTGCCCCCTCCAAGACCAAAACAGCGATCATGTCCAAAGGCAAAATAGAATTTCTACCAAATGGAAGTTAACAAATTCTGGCCAAAACTGCCATTCATAGATACCAACCAATTTGATAATAAAACACTATGCTGTTGAAAAAAGTCCTGAATTGAATAAAACATAACAAAAAGCATGAGAAGATCCCTCCTACCCAAGAGAATTAGCATGAATGGATTTAGGTTAATTGCCCCTGCACGGTTTTGGCCCAGAGGCCATCTGGCCAAAATATATTTTAGGGCTGGTATCTGTCATGACAGTGATTTCCTCATATCTTGAATTTAAAGGTTATTCAGCAATACCAGATTGAACTGTTGGGTACAGAAGTTGATCTGTCGGACACAAATCAGCAACGGGGTCGACAGACTCGACCTTAACACCACGCGTATAAAGATCACGTTTATTTGGATCGCTTATTTTTACCGAGTAATCTTACGTGGCGTAGAGCCCATGTGATGGCTGGGTTGACTGGCAGGGATCCAAATGTAAAAGTAAATGAAGGCTTCGGTGGAAAAAGGGTGTTAGGTTTTTTACTCAAAAATGAAATTGATCAAAAACGCTCCAAATTTCGCATGCAGTTTTGTTTAGGTGCGTTAGACAATGTTCTGCATGTTTTTTTGCTGAAGTTTGTTTCGTTTTCGAGATATTACGTATGCAAAAAACCCTGTATTTGTTGTCACGTCAGCACGTGACCGCAAAGACGGTAATTTCACTTAAAATCCAGCAAAATATTGATCTTTTGCAACGTGTAACCTCAAAAAATGTTGATGTCAGGTTAAAACCGTTAAAACTTTTATTTCACATTAATGTGCGACTGCAAAGACGTTGATTTCACTCAAATTACAGCCAAATGTTAATTTCACGCAATGCGCAAGCTAGACAATGTTGATATCAGGTCATTTACAGAGACTTAAAATTTTGATTTCACATTATCACGCCATTGCAAGGACTTAAACCCTTAGGGTTTTACTTAGGGTTAGGATTACCGCTCGAAACTAGGGCTAGCGTTGAAAGGTTAGGGTTACGGAACAAGGTTAGGCTTTGACTTAACGCTTAGGGCTACCGCTTGAAACTAGGGTTACGGAACAAGGTTAGGCTTAGAGTTAACGCTTAGGGCTACGGCTTGAAACTAGGGTTACCGCTTAAAACTAGGGTTACCGCTTGAAACTAGGGTTACGGAACAAGGTTAGGTTTAGAGTTAACGTTTAGTGTTACCGCTTGAAACTAGGGTTAGCATTGAAGGGTGAGGGTTATTGCCTAGGGTTAGCGCTAGCGCTTCATTGTTGGGGTTAGCGCTTCGGATAACGTTAGAGTTAAGGTCAGGACGCGTTAGGGTTAGTGCAGTGTTAGGCCAAGGAAAACAATCAAGATGTAACCTTAAAAAATGTTGATTTCAGGTTTTTAAAACCGTTAAAATTGTGATTTCACGTTATCACGCGACCGCAAAGACGTTAATTTCACTCAAATTACAGCCAAATGTTCACTTTACAAGATTTCACATTAAGGCATGACGGTAAGGATGTTGATTTCACTTCAAATCCAGCAAGCTGTTCATTTCACCCAGCACGTAAACTCGAAAACGGCGATTTCGGGCCTAAATAGGTTAAAATGTTGATTTCACTTTAAAGCGTCACAGCAAGGATCTCTATTTCATTTTAACTGCCTGCAACGTATAAGCTTAAAAATGTAGGGCTGACAGATCAACAGATTAACCCTTCTGTGCAACGTACAGGTCTCTCTCCTTACATCTGCATGGCCCCTGATCCCAGAAGTTCAAAACACTACAAATCATGCCGACTTGAAGTAAAATCGACGCAACCTGGATCACAGATCTATGTTTGAATCAATCGATCGCTTCTTGTTGGCCATTATTATGTCGGAATAAAAAAGGAAAAAAAACACGCTCTGTAATTAGTTAAATATTATTCTGATTTACGGAGTCTTGTCTTGTCTTGTCTTGTCTTGTCGAACGTGATCGAAATGCATTCCGGGAAGGTTCTGTTACACCTCGTGCACAGGTAAACATGGAGGATGATGGAAGAAAAATTTTATAAGTCTAAAAGCAGTTCTCATTTTCCAAACTTTGAAGCTAGCAACACTTGGCAAATGGGCCACAACTCATGACAGGGTTTTATTCTTGGGCAAGAACTGCTCTTAGACTTTGCTGCCTGGATCGACCTGACTTCGAACGCTGATAACTGTCTTGCCGCTAGCTGATATCAGTTGTGTTGGAAGTAACAGAACACGTTTTGCTTCTTTAAAACATGCTGGTGACTTACGGGTTATCAAGGCTTTATGATGCCTATCAACCACCAGGCAGGCTACAAGGTACTTAAAAACAATGCTTAAGATATTAGTCGAAAGAGCTGTACTGCATCATGCATCACTTCTCTTTGCTTTGACGCTCGATCGAAATTCACCTGATGTCTCACGTCACAATAACCTGTATAAAAAAATCTCTCCAGATTCCCGCTGTATACGCATTTTTTTTTAAAATAGATAACTTCATTTCTGAAAAAAGAAAAGGAACAGAGCGAAAAAAAAAATTGAGCGACCTCGTATCGAACCGGCGTCACGGCAAAACAAATTCGAATCTGGCCCGTTCAGCGCCTCATCCGCTTGTGCTAACGAAGCAGAAGTAAGAGCTTAAGGTATTATAGTGAGTTCATCGCTTAGCGAAACAAAAGGTTTCTTTTGTTTTCCATTCAACAAAAGGTCCCCAGAGGATGCCCTTGGAAAAATGTGTTTTTTTTGCATACGTAATATCTCAAAAAGGAAGCAAACTTCAGGGAAAAAACATGCAGAACATTGTTTGACACACTGAAACAAAACTGCATGCAAAATTTGGAGCATTTTTGACAAAGTTCACTTTTCAGTAAAAAACCTAACGCCCTTTTTCCACCGAAGCCTTCAAATGTTTTGCGGCGTTTTCATTGAGGACAAAAAGCTTGACTCTTATTTGCATATATGGCGACTGTAACGCCAGTGAAATGAAAACATTTTAGCGATGTTTGTCGTCAATAAACAAAGGAAGCATAGAAGGAGTTTTGGACTTACTGGCTGCTGACCTTGACCACTTATTGGCAAAGTTTTTTTTAAGATATCGGAAAACAGATAGTGACAATTTAATATGAACCTGACACCCTGTCGGGTTCGCAGCAAAGTATACAGAGGTTTCTTTTCAAAGGCAGGTGATGGTCTCCTTTCACTGTCCTTTCACCATTCAAAAGGCAATTGGTGACTTCAGAGCAGCACAGCAGTCAACATCAACAAATTCTCTTGCTGTAACACAAGCCAGTTTAAACATCTTCATGGACCATCAGATTTAAACAGCCGAGCATTTTTTTTTCCGGTGTGGACATTCGCAGCATCTCTGAGCGCCAGTTCAAGATCTTCAACGGGCCAGTAACTATAATCCAGGAAACTCAGAAAAGGCGAAGAGTTTTCATTGAAAGTGACGATGAGGAGTAGTGCTGATTCCTTTTAAATTGTATTTTCTTTTACTGACACGGCCACATGGCTTTTGAGCAAGTTTGAAGCACTTTTCTGTAGGATATTGACATTTGGTGGTTGATTCTTGACAATGTTGATGAAATTTCTCTCGTCATATAGTAACACAACTGTACTAAAATACTTTTTGTGGCCGTATTGATCATTGTTTTCCAAAAATAAATATATTTTCTTGACGGAGTACGCGTTAGTTTGCTGAATTCTGTTATGCACTTTGACGGTTTGGAAAGATGAATGAATAGATGAGCGCGTGCATTACCGGATGTGAAGTAACGACTTCCCCTTGAATTTAGATTTTTTTTCTTTAGAACTGTTTTGTTAGCCATATAATAAACAACTTAATCACCTCGATCTTTCGGTCGTTATGGGAAAATCTCAAACCTTGGCCTACCGTATTTATCGCCTGGTCAATACAGCAAGGCCTCAGTTTGAGATTTTTCCGTAATGACCTCACTCTTGGTTATTAAGTAGTTAGTAATTGGACCAAGTAGTGTATCATTCCAGGAGTAATCGCACCAGTAATTTAAAAACTGGACTAGCGCAAAGTTACATCACCAGAGACCCCCCACATGACTTAGACAAGAATTACAGTCCGATAGAAGGTTTTGTATGAGCACGTTGATTTCTCGACCAGAAAATCAGGCAAAAAAGGAAAGATTGGTGGTCGAGGTTTTTGGATAGGTTAAATAATGTTAAAAAGCGAACACTGCTGCTATGTGTAATGTAAAATAGATTCCGAGATGTCCAGAAAAGAGGATAAATGTCACAAATTGAACGAGGGTCTTACAAAGCCGCAGTGACAGGCAGACTAGATCCCAAAACCTCCAGGAATCGGAAGCCGAGAAGTCTTAGCGCGGCGGTTGCGAATAGCCGACCAACGTGAAAATACTTTACAGTGAAACGTATTACGAAGAAACTTATCTGTTGTTTCTCCTGGTCTTGAAGAGAAGACTTATCTGTTGACTTATTGCCAGAAATTCCCAAACTCAACCACCCGAGCCGTCCGCTCAAACGAATACGACAGAACCGGAGGACATGTACTTTATAATTATTATCTCTGAGACAATTCCAAATTCAGAGCAGAATTTGGTGTACTGTGTGGAAATTTGGAGGGCCATGATTTTAATAGAGCCATTTATCCAACCACATAAACAAATCTGTGACCGTGAGCAGACATCATAGCTATGTTTGACACGATACGTGTACTGAATAGCGCGGCTAAAACTGTGAAGATAGAAGGTTTCACGATCGTGGACATCATCTTGGTAGTGGGGCAAACGTGGCAAAATTTACAGTGAATGTATGGGAAAAATTGTGATTTTGATGCTCGATAACTCGAGGAAGTTTGACATTCTTCAGTTTCTATGAATTACAAACTATGCTAGCTAAAGGAGGTAACCGATCAAACTTGAGAATTGTACTCTTACAAAGAAAGCTGCATATTTAAATTCTTATTTCTCATATATTTATCTGTAAAATGGAGCCGCCGTTCACGGGAAAATTTAGAAGCATTTGTAGGAAAAACTAAAAACACTATTTCTCGCTTCTCAGCAAACCGATACTCTGCAGATTTAGTTGGTTAATTCCAACCTCGTCCCCAGGGCCTTCTCCTCGACGATTTTCAAAATGGCGGATCGTCGATATCTTTAGTCTGCAATTCACAGAAATTTCAGAATATCAACCTTCCTAGAGTTATCGAGCATCAAAATCACGATTTTTCCCATACATTCACTGTAAATTTTGCCACGTTTGCCCCACTACCAAGATGACGTCCACGACCGTGAAACCTTCTATGGAGCGGGCCAGTTGCAACGAATCCGATCGGATCTACGGTTATTTCTTTATCACATATTCCTCTAGCTGGTTTGCTGACTTTCTTGTGGGTGATACACCTGAATGTCGGGCACAATAGTAATATTTTTCTCTGCCATGAAGGTAAGGAGTGTGTTCGAAAACAGCCTTCATACATGAGAAGCCCATCATATTTTGCCGCCCTCCTTCAAGCTCCGTATTTTTAATTATTCCACGGTACATGTCGTGGGTTTTCTCCAACATTTTGAGCTAGAGAGGCCATCGAATTGTGAAATTAATCGCAGAGTATCGCGCTGAAGAGTTCACGAGCGCTGTTGTTCCATACTTCGCTCTCAAAGAAGTAGCCCATGGAATGGTTTTGTTTGTCTGAGTCACACCAGGGGGTAAATTTTCGTGATGTCATCTGTGCGCATCGCTATTGTACAACAGGAGGTCCAATTACTAATAATCAATCGTATCCATAACAAATTTTGGAATTGAAAATGTCTTTTGGGAAGCTCTTTTGAATGAAAATACATCAGTTAGTAGTGTTTTTCAAAATTGTTGAGAACTGTGCAAAACATTGCAAAGAAAAGCCATTAAAGCGTGCACAACTGATGTGTAAATCAAGTGGGTATCCAATTACAAAAAGTTTAAATCGGACACCTGTAATTGGAAAGCCACGTGATCGTGCACCGATTATCTGACAAATAAGTGCACGGAGAACCAATCATGATTGATTATTTCGTTATAGATATGATTAGGCTTGGAATCATATCGGTCTGCTGCAGACTTAGGAAAAATGTTATATTAAGCCATCACCCTTGCAAAATAGATTTTGGAATTCCTAGGAATTCCTAGGATTTTCCTAGGAATTCCTAGGTTTTTTTTCCTAGGAATTCTTAGGAATTCCTAGGAATTCCTAGGAATAACAGGTGTGAATTTTCACGGTAAATTCGGACTGGGAATTCCTAGGAATTCCTAGGAATTCCCAGTTGTAACAACTCGTGTTCTAAAAAACTTGGAAATTCCCAGAAATTCCAAGTTTAGATCCAACAGGACTTGGAATTCCTAGGAATTCCTAGGAATTCCACCCAGAGCACCAATGACTTTGCCTAAAAGACTGTAAATTTAAAAACTTGCCAGAAATTCCTAGGAATTTTTAGGAATTTCTGGGAATGTTTAAGAATAACTGGGAATTTTAAGGAAACATTTTGAAGTAACTATTTAAATGCACTACACAACTCCCAACTCAAAATTCAAGTAGTCAATGGAATTTATTTGCATTGCTTACCTCAGGTTTACATGTACATGTAAAATAGCTTGTACTGTACATGTATATTAACAGTAGCTGGTAGTAATCAATGAGGATGGAATATGATTTCTTTTTCATTTCTTCAAAGCTTCATAACAATTATCCTCAATTACACAGCTGCATTATATTTGGTTGGACACATTAATTGTAAATAAAACCTGTTGATCTTTTCCATAAAGTACAATTATTTGAATTATGTTTAATGCAATAATGGTCTTTAAAGTGCATGTGAAGCAAAATACTTTTTGGCATAATTTTACCGCCCAATATGTAAATAAATTGACTGTAAACGTTAAAGTTCCTCAAAATAAAAATTTAGTTGTGATTTTGGCGCCGAAAACTGCTCACCTTTTTGCCAAAAAATGGCCAGGAGACTGGGACAAATTTATTGTGCAGTTTGATCTTGTTACGTAGTGGTGTGAACAGAATTGATCTGTAAGAATGGTTTCTGAGGCAAAACAACACATCAAGTGAGTCTGAATTGAGCGCTTTCTCTGAATCTTCAAATGACAAGGATATTGATGTTGTGTACAGCCAATACAAGCTGTATTGCATTGTAATCTTGTAGTCTAACACTACGTCATTAGGCCACATGACCGGATGTTTTTTCCACTTGATCCAAAGACCATTGTTGAGAGCAAAATCACAAAACTTTCAGGCCTTATAAAATTGGCCATTTTTTAAAACTTTGGAATAGTGTCTTTAAAGTGTTAAACTCTCAAAATATTGAAAAACTGATTTCCCTTCATATGCACTTTAAATGAATCATTATTTTAATTTTAAATGATTATACAAATGGTGTTTAAGTTTTAACCCTTTCACTGCCAGAGTCAGGCTTTGACTTAATTTTATATGGTTGTAACTTCTTTGGATAAAACTCTTGTGTGTGAACATTCAAGTAAGCTGTCGAGCACTTTCATATTAAACTGTTTCTTTTTGTTAATTCTGCAAAGTGAAATTCACTGTGAGATTCCAACTCAATTTTGACTTAGCACTTTTGGGAGTGAAGGAGTTAATTACAGTTAAATAATTAATTTTTGAATAAATCTGTTGTAACTGTAACAATAAGTTTGAATGAGCTATTTCTAAACTGCAGACTTAGCTGCTGTTTGTCTTCTTTTGTTGGGCTCACAGCTTTCTCTGTTGTCCTCGAATGTGGTTGTCTACAGGGAGCCTGTCCATTTTAAATCTGGATTCCATGACATCTGAAATTTAAAAAATATATTGTGAGCTCAGACAAAAGGAAAAAGGAAAAGGCCTTCATTTGAAACATAGATGTACGTAATTTAACAAAGTGCACAGGGACTGTGAAATCACTGTTACACTGAATGACTTTTAATATTGGAGTTAGCACATCTTACTAAAAAGGGACTCAATACATTACTTTGTTTTAATTACATTGTAAGGAGGAACTCTCTATGTTGTCTTGTTTGCATGTGGCAAGGTTAGAGAGGTCAAGTATTTTGTGTGGGATAGGCAGTCCAGTATCACATTGGCAGTCTTTAGGGAAGTACAGCCGGACCTCCAGCAATCCATTCATCTTTAATTTAGTGAAGTTGGTCATCACAAGTTAAGGATGAAGCAAGAAAGGTATAAATAACTTTGGGTATTAGAAATTATAATGAAAGCAGTTGAAGTCACCATCAGAACTGACTTTTTCAAAGCTTGGCATGTTATACTACAAGTAAAATTTTATACCAGGCCTACAAAATGTAACACAATTTTGTTGATAGCTGACTCAGAGAAGAACAACAAGTAAACTTCAGAGCTGTTATTACTGGAGTGTGACTTGCACTTTTCACTTGTAGAGAAAGAAGTACTATGTCTGTAGTTTGTGCCACAAAGAAAAAGAAATAACATTTTTAGGAGGTCTAGTATTATTAGGACATGTAAGAAAATTATAGTATTTATATCGTCATGCAGAATTTAATGGAAAGAATTATGTGAACAGCAACTGCCTGAAATGTTAGGATTATTTTAATTAAATATTATGGTGAAAATGAAATTAATTTCATCACATGATAACTACTGCAACCCGTGAAAATGCCATTAATAATACATTCTTTGACTCGAAACAACTAAAATTTTTCCCTGGTACTTTTGTTTCAGTCATTTTGATATGCAAATATCTATAATAATTACAATTTGTTTCATCTTAGTTTTCTAAAATCAAGTTAGTAGCACTATTAACTCACTTAAACATAAAAAGCTGCGTCAAAAGTCCAGAATTATAACAAACACGTGAAATAACGAGAGAAACTACAACTGAAATTTTAATTTACCCTATTACAGCAACAAAAGGCTTGCAATGACTTGCCAATTAATTACAGTGCAACCTTATCATTACAGTACACTAATCTATACAAGGAGTTATCATATGATTTTTGTCACGTATCCAGAGGAGATTAAAGACGAGCTGAAATCGTAATTCTTCTTTCTGTTCAAGAATTCTTTTATCACCTAAAGTTAAAGGTTTCTCTAATATGGCATACAATATACATGTATTTAAGCTTAGTAATTTTCTTAATATAATTTATAATCTGAAGACTGCTGTGTTAATTTTCAGTTGGATCCTACAGATTATGATGGAAATACTGACAGTAGCATCACTCATGTTTGTGAATTGATACTCACTTAGCTTTTCAACCATGCAGTTCTGTTTGTGAATGCATACTTCAAGCTTTTGTGCTTCAATAACTACAACAAAAACACCCAGCAGCATGTGATTAAAATCAGACAATAAGTTTTGTTCAGTTTCACCACTTAAAAGGCTACATGTTAACTAAAAGCAATTGCTTATAAGAGAAACATGATTTCAGATCAACGCATAAAAGCTGAAATGGACAAGAAGAAAGACAAAGATCAAAACTGGCTGAAGCATTATTTTGCTATGGCGGCAAGATCGAGTTTAGTAAATCATACATGTAAATCATTGCAGTACAGATCATCAAGAACAGTTTTTGAAGTCCTAATCCAGAAGGTTTGCGATTCTTCATACTTACAATTGTTCCTAGAGCGAAAAAATCCAGATGTTGTTGCTTTTAAACATCATTCTCCAGGGCTTTTCGAAGTCTTCACGCTGCTGTAATCGACTGTAATCGTGTGACCGTTGAAATCAACCGCGTTTTTCACAGCATTGCATCATGGGTCAGAACACTCGTTCCCAGGGTCTAGCAGCATTCGAATTCAACATGGCCGCTCATTTCGGGCAAGTTCGAATTCCACAAAAGAACTCGGCTTTTTTACACGATTTACAGACCTGCCACGAGCTGGAAAGTACTCAGATATTATTTGGAGAGGTGCATAGCTATTCCAAGCTATTTTACTACTACAGAGTGGCAAAATAATTGGCCTTCTTACGAGAAAGAGGAACTTAGCATACAGTATAAATGCATATGATGAAGACACGAAACTGCTCTGTAGTCTGGAGATAAACAGTTGTGGCCTTGATATCGACATTGCCGGTATTTATAATTTTGTCATCAGGTTTTTAATAGAAATTAGTGATCAGACAATAAAGTATGTAATTTCTAGAAATCCCGAGAAACTAATTTCCTAGCCTGTTATTTTAACTCCATTCACAGAAAATTCCCAACAATTCCAACCTTTGTTAAGAATACCTCAAGTAAGATTCTTTACCCATTAAATTCAGGTCTGGTCAGTACATTTCCAACTTCCAAGGCAATTTCATGTGTCATGAAATCTAATGATGGATGTTTTATGGCCCATTAATTTAACTTTGGTTATTAGTGAATTTTCATGGTCATAAAAACAGATTTTCTTGACCTGATTTAATTTCAGTTTTGGATCATCACCAGCTTTTTATGGGCGTAAAAAAACGTTTTTTTATGAGCCATGAAATAATTTTCGTAAAAAAAATCGGTGGGTTTCAATGAGGCCATGAAATTGGAAAATGCAATATTCATGGCCCTAAAAAACGATTCATGGGTTTTTCATAAGTATTTAATGGGATTTTTATGAAACTGCAGTTGGTAGTGATATATACGTGAATTGCTGAATATTATATTTTTAATAAGTAATGCAATCATCAACTTCCTTTGATTTTTATGAAACTGAAACTGACCATGCATGATCACTTTGCATGAAATGGTAATCCCTCCAATTGGAGTTCTAAGGATGTTCCATGGGAGTCCATGCAGTTCCATGGAATCTCCATGAAATTCCATGGACCCTCCATGGAATTCCATAGACCCTCCATCATGGATCATCCATGGAAACCCCATGGAACTCCATGGAATTCCATGGAATTCAATGGAACTCCATGGACTTCCATGGGGTTATTTTACATGGGTTATATTCATATCTTTAATGCAAAAAAGTTCTTTTAGTGTAGATAACAATGTAATTATTGGTACACATGACTGGAAGTTGTGTACCAAGGAACAGCTAATGAATGTTTTATGAATTTGGAATCCAAGAACACTTTCAGGATTGTAACTAGGTTAGATATGAGTACATTACAGTAATTTAAATTTTGTTTAACATATTTGACTGCTGCTTCAGGAGGAAATGCATATTAATGTAAAATTTATTAAAAACTTAGTTTGAATAATAAATTGCATGATCTTTAAGTTATAAACATACACATACATGTATATATATCTTATGGTAAATTTAAATTGTGTAGCATACCTTGACTTCTATTAAACCAAAGTTTTAATCCTCTACGATTACTCCTTGTCTGAATGAAAACCTTTACGTTTAAGGTGTTAAGAATTTCTTGGAATTTATGTGGATTTCATGGCATTCCCAGAAATTCCCAAGAATTCCATCTTTCTTAAATTGTGAGAAGTTTGTATAGCTGAGAATTCCTAGGAATTCCTAGGAATTCCAAGTTCTGACAAAACTGGAATCCTCCTTTCCCAGATATTCCCAGTAATTCCAAGCTTTTCAAATCAGAGGTTATTTGCATAATTGGGAATTTTTAAGAATTCCTAGGAATTCCTAGGAAATCCTAGGAATTCCCAGAAAACTGGGAATTCAGTTCGCAAGGGCACCCTGGTAATGCTTCCCTTGTCTGGAACTAATTAAGATTATGAAATAAACTAACTTTTGAGAAATATTCCTAGAATTACCTTGGACAAAAAGTCACAACAAAATCTGAATTTACTAACTTTCTTTAAGTGGATCTCCAACCCTAGAACCAGCAGACTGTAGACCATTTCCTGGGAAAGAACCACTGAGGGCTGGCTTTATGTCACAGTTCTTGCCATGGTTCTCTACAAGCATATCAATCTCATGCTGTTCAGGCGGAGCAGGAGCTTCAAGAAAGCAATACCGGTAAATAGATCAATTTTACTCTCTGCACCTGCACTTTTCATGACATTGACATACTTGTTGCATGCATCATGAGGTTGTTGAAACATTGAGATGTGACATTTATATCATTAGTTTTTCGACTTGTTTATCTATTTTCAAAGTATTATTACTAAAAATAATACTTAAAGGCATAATTACACATCTTAATACTTGCAATGTTTTGTATACTTATGTCGAATTACTAAAACATTAAGTCAATAGATTTCAATTCAAAAACAATATAATAATTATATCCTACATGCCGGGTCAGTGCAAAACATGGACCCCCCAATCTGGACCCCCTATTTTTCCTTCCAAACAATATGGGCTCCTGATGTAAATAGGTAAACTTAGAATGAAACACGATGAAGTCTATTTAATCAGCACATAAAACATGAATAAATGAGTTTACGCAGCATTGTGTATAGAATAACATTATGGATACAGCTGCAGTTAACTAGAAACCTGGTTAAAATTCCCAAATAACTTGGTCATGACAAAAAATCGGGATGATAATTTATGACGGTCATATCTTACCGTTAAAATTTGTTTATTATGAATCTATAGCTAATTTGATGTTTGACATTCGAAATAGAATAGCTCCATCCAATATTCAAGATCTATTTCAAGATATATCTAGACATGTTCATTCTTATAATACATGTTCTTCTGCCTCTAATAACTTCTATGCCACACCTTCTAGGCTATCCGTTCAAGGGAATTCCTTCTCTAGAATAGGAGTAAAAGTGTGGAATGCAATACCCAAGCATTAAGAAATCTTTCCAAAAATGCCTTTAAAAGAAAAATCAAACAAATTTTATTTAACACATTAGGTTCACAAGACTCAGTTGTGGACATGCCCTTTTTGTTGTAAAATTTAATTGGAAAATAATAATTAAAAGTGTAAGTGTAAGTGTAAGTGTGAGTGTAAGTGGATGAAATCAATTTGGTTGACGTCATGACATCAATAAACCAGCAAAACAAGAGACTTTGGGCACTACAGTCCTTTATTTTCTTGATTCTTTTTTTTTGTTTTTTGTTTTCAGTCTCAAGTTTCTTAATTTACAATCATGGCTAAGGCAGTCTCTCTTCTTTTACACACGGACTATACACAAATTTCCAGGGTAGTTTTTGGAACTTGATGTTAATTTTGTGTAGACACCAGAGTGTGCTCCATTGCCAAAGAATAAATTGTCCTCAAATTTGAGAGCTATGCGACAAATCTGACAGAGATGGTTTGAGGATAATCACCAGGAATCCTTCCATGGGTGACTGTTATCCCGCGGCTTTTATAGAGAGCACTTCCAAATGAACATTGAGTTCTTTCACTAAGAACTTTGCATATTCTTCCATTAATAAAATTATAACAAAAAGAAACATGTATACTCCTTTCCAAGCATCTTAATCGATAGAGAAGTGTGGATTATGGCATCTAGGAAGTGGGAAAAGCGCTGTTTAGTTTGGAAAATGCATTCCGCTTAACATTGTTCACAAACTCTTTCATCCATCTCAGTGCATTTCTTGCCACTTTAATGAACTACTCCGTCCCTTTAATGTACTCTTGTGTTCTTTCCAGATTGATGCCAATTAAAACTTCTCCTTCTAAGGTGAATGAGCTCTTCCTGTTTATACCATGTTTGGTTCAGACGTGAAGGTTCCTTGCACACCTGACTGATATGGTATAGCCGACACAAATTAGGAAAAAACAAGAAATCCACACTAGATTAATACAACTGTTTCGAACAGTTGTTACCACTCACCATATTCAGCATTACTTTTGTCACACTTTGCTCACTGATTAAAATAGACTTCATTGTGTTTCTAAGTTAACTATTTAAATCAGGAGACCATATTTTCTGGAAAAAGGGGGGTCCAAAAGGGGTCCAGAAGGATATCCAGAGGGGGGTCCTGAGGGGACTCCAAAAGGGGGTATAGTAGGGGCCCCAGAGTGAGGGGTCCACATTTTGTACCCACCCCTACACGCCCAGGTACAATGCAACATTCTTTAGTACTGTATGTGCAGTTACTCAAGACTTTTTTCCATCTAAACTACAATTCTGTATGCAAAAAAACATGGCTGTGTTATTTACAACCCTTTGGGAACTTTGTTCTTACTTGACACATACTTATGTCATTATTGATACCAAAAAGGAAAAACCACATACTTTCATTGACAGATTCTCGAGCCTCAAAATCATCAGCACCCAAAGAAATTTTATGAATCTCTGACCAGTGGTGTTTGGTGTAGGAACTCTTTCCCTGTCAATCCTCTCAGCGGACAAATTATCAATCACTGATGGCTCAGTTTCCACAAGAACTACGAAAAGAAACATTCTCATTTTATATTTCATCCGTCTGTGTACAGTTTTATAACAAGATTTAAAGTCATTAATGCAACATTCAGAAATTGTCTCTGCAGATTTCACTACCCACATCTATATATCGAATGCAAATATGGCGGACCACTTGGTCGGCGCCCGGGACGAGTCAAATGAAAGCGAGGCTAGTTGGGCTTCGATGTTTTGTTTTGACAATGCTTTTCCAGAAAAGTCTTGCTTCGTTGTTGATTTGGTCCCCCTGTTTTGCCCTCCCTATGCGTTTTTGTGTTCCTGAATGTCACCGCAACAGAGTGGAATCTTCCACAGCAGAGAAAGTGTTCTATTTTCAGTTTTCTCGTTCGCCTCTGAGGGGAAACCAAAGAGACGGAGGCAAGGAGTTCACATTCGCTGAAGGAACTGTTTAAGTTCAGGGTGGAATCGTAAGCGTGAGCGTTCGCATTTAGCTCCAAGTTGTTGTCATTTGGCTCAATGCTTTCACTGGTTTCAGCGACGGGGCAGTTGAAGTTAATTCGCTTGGTTATTGCACCATAGTATTTATATTTACTTTGTGCAATTCCGTGCAATGATGCGAGTGGACGCGAACGCAAATAACTTCTTCCTTGGAGACAGAGGATATCACTCAAGAAGACCTTTTCTTTAACTTGGGGAGGGTATTGGCCATGAAAACCGTGTTGGAACACCATCAGACACTAAATAAGCTCGTCATTTAAACGATTTTTCTGAGATCTATCCTGAAACGTAGCAAACAAACTTTAGTCCCCGCGGTGATCATGAACTCCTTTTCTCCGTCTCAACAAATTGCATTGATCCACTATTTTCCCTTAGAGGTTAGCGGTGGAAGATTTCTGTCCCCTCTCGTCGCATTCAGAAACACAGCAACTCGTAGGCACAGCGAAATAAAACAACAGATCGACCACAAAGCGCGAGTTTTCTGGGGAAGCATTGTCAAACAAAACATCGAAGCCCATCTAGCCTCGCTTTCATTCGACTCGTCCCGGGTGCCGACCAAGTGGTCCGCCATATTTGCATTCGGTGTATATTATATAACTTAAGGCCAAGGGTCAAGCATGGAAACTCCTGTAAGCAATCACTTCTCAATTAGTGGCCAGATAACTTTTAGGGCTATAAAAGTTTCAAATTTTGTTTTGTTTCTTACTTAATTCCAGGGCTCGACACTTACTTTTGACGTAACTTTTGACGTAAGCTTCCCCAGAAAACTCGCGCTTTGTGGTCGATCTGTTGTTTTATTTCGCTGTGCCTACGAGTTGCTGTGTTTCTGAATGCGACGAGAGGGGACAGAAATCTTCCACCGCTAACCTCTAAGGGAAAATAGTGGATCAATGCAATTAAAAATTTACTTTCCACAGCAGAAATATATTTTCCAGAATTGAAGAAAGCATATTTTTTACTTGCCATAATCACTAACAAACTCTGATAGCCGCTCTCCTCGAAATCTACGTCTAGTCATCTTCCTTTTCTTTTCATATTTTTCTCATGTTGTTGGTGTAGAGAACTGGAACGAGTTATAATTATTCAAAAAGAGACTAGCACTAGTTGAAGGATGATGTACTCAGAGATGGAGACAAACACCTTCCACACGAATAAAAACAGTTACACGCTTGTTGTAATTTGTCATGAATTGGGCGTGGTGGCTGTTCTTGGTCTGTTCGTTCTTGACTCCTTGGCATACCTTCATCGCTATACGCCAAAAAACCAAAACGGAAAAGGCTTAATATGTTGTTGATCGAAGGCAATCGAGGCACACTCAGCAATGAACATGAAAGAACGCAATCAAAATGGCAAATACCATTTTCATTCCCAGTACTGCTAAACTCCCCTATTGCATAATACATTTTGTGCCCAGTCTTCCTACACCAGGCACGACGGATACGGATTTTGTGGATACATTCTTGGCGTTTCGAAAGGGAGTTCTTCTTTTAATCACAATCTTTTGTATTATTTATATGTCTACTGCATGCATTACTTTTTCGACCAGCCTCTTTGAACACCAAAAACTACTTTCCAGACTGTAGAAAACAACTTGCCTGATCGGGCAAGTATTTTTCGTCAATTGACATTTTTTACTTTCCACCGAATCTACTTTACTCTCCAGCGGTGAACGGGTAAGTGTTAGTGTCGAGCCCTGAATTCCTTAATTAAGCAACCACTCAACAGATAAAAGATTAGATAACAAAGTGTCGCATGACATTTAATCACATTTCTAGGTAGGACAAGAGATGGAAATTTCTAAATGGAAAGTACTGGATTTTTTCTCAAAATTGACTTAACCCTTTAATGCCCAATAGTGACTTATAGATTTTACTCTGTCCAACGCCAGACGATTTTACTCATCAAAGGGAGACCCCTTGGGCACTAAAGGGTTAATTTTACACAAATAAAACATTTCAGTCATGAGGTATGACTCTCTGCAGCTGCCATATGCTATGTACAGTATGAGGCAAAATTTTGATCTAATATTGGTGTAAGCTCTCATAAGCTGCCACCTCCCACAAGTGACCACCTAGGCTTGAGATTTTAGGTGGTCGCTAACAGGAATGATGGACTGTGTATAAAATTGAAACTTGAAACAAAAACTTACTGTATCCTTTCTTAGTGTGCTTCTTGCCTCCCGGTCTTTTAAGTGTCTCTTTCAGCTTGTCAAATTTTGAAAGATCCTTGTTGAGAGCTCCTGGATGGGAGAACGACCTATGGATTTCTGACTTTGACTTAGTTTCAACAGGAACAGAATATAACCTTTGAAAGGTGGGCCTCCTCACTGTCTTTGCATCTGAAACAAGAATAGCAAAGGAACTAATGTGAATTCCAGAAAAATAACAATTAAAGATGCTGTGCATCTATCTGACGGGTGTAATATATTACTACCCCTACTTTTACAAGTTACAAAATTTTACTCTCTGAATTTTTCAAAGATGTATAATGTCTGTCAACATGGGAACCATGGTTACTAGCTTGCTTAATGAAAAGGACATGCCCCTGCATTGGACTAGTAGTTTATTGGGCTTACTGTATTTTGCGAAACGAAACGAAACGAAACGAAACGAAATGAAACGAAACGAATAAACCTGAACTGAAATGAACATACCAGTGTCACAACAGTCAGATTCCTCCGCGCGATAACGTAAAAAACAGGGAATAAAACAGCGGAAGTGCAGAATATGCTAATTTGATAATCTGTATTTTGCGAAACGAGCTCTTCGACGACTGTGACTATATATAACTTATCTCTTCCGATTCTTTAACACTTTTCGTATATACAGCACGATGCAGGAATGATTTTGAACCTAAACAAGGAATAAAACAGCTGAAGTACAGAATATGCAAATTCGAAAATCTGTATTTTGCGAAACGAGCTCTTCGATGACTGTGACTATATATAACTTATCTCTTCTGAT
>JAHPZR010005430.1:0-14340 GCA_019787425.1 Platygyra sinensis
AAGAATGAGGCATACTTTTACTCTTTGAATACTCAACCTCACTAAATTAAATTTGTGGTCGTTTCTGCTGGGCTGCCTGTGGCTGCCTGTAACATATTATGTGATAGGTCTTGTTGTTTTCACAACATGCGTGTCTGAAAACGGAAAAAGGAAGTCTTCAATGCGAATAAAAGAGTATTACAAAATTGTTGCTATCATAAACATTTTTTTTTTCATTTATGACTGAACTGTAGGCGACGAACGTTTGCTGTTTGAGAGCCGAGAAGCTTTGGCCAAATGTAGATCGGTTTACTGCCCTAGAAAAACGGATTTCAGTGCACGACTCTTGTATAGGCTTAGTTATTTCACTAAACAGCGCACTTTATCCGAAATTTCTTTTCCTTAAAGACTTCCTTTCAGCTGCCATAGAAATTAACAATTGTTCAGGGATATCAAAGCCTCTAGTTTTACAAAGTCGAAGAACTAACTCTTTGTTCAGTGTCTTAATTTTTAACGGCGTGATGCTTGTCTTTTCTACAGCTACTATATTATGGTGGCCCTGAATAATAGCTGTTTTTCCTGTTATCCGGTGATTGTCCACCTTTTGAAAATGACAATATTAATCTGCGTTAAATGAAAATGAGCTTTCATGCGGAAAACCTTAACTTTGGTGTGTCGCTCGAAGACTGCCTGTTGGACTAAAACTAAAACAAAACTTAGAAGTGACTGTATTGATTGACAATTGTGTACAATATTCCCTTAGCTGACTTTGCGTTTAAATATAAAAATTTTTAAGAGCTCTCATTATAGCACTGGGCTCTTTTTGATGTTTATATATTTTTTCACTAAACAGGATACACCCACAATAGCAATAGTCAGTAAAAATTTAGGAAGTCATTAACCTACCTTGCCCAAGGGAAACTTCAGTTCGTGGTGAGTAGGTTTTACAATCAACTCAGCAATGCAAAACAGTCACACTGCAAAGAGATCATTTAGTTGATTAAAACCAAAAAATGACAATTTTAAGCAGGTGAGAACCATGCAACTCTGCTATCTGACTGCACAACTTGAAGGCATAACTCGGCCATTACTCGTTAAGCTCAGTATGATTTTTCTTGATGTGAAGTATATATGAAGTAATTCATATTTGAACTGCGGTTGTGGATCAAAGTGAAGAATGATCATCGCAGTAAATTTTCCAATTGAAGCAATTGGAAAGAGGATGCCTGAAACAAATCAGGGCTTCAACGGGATGCGAACCCATGACCTCCGCGATACCGTTGCGATGCTCTACTGAACTGAGCTATGAAGCCACCCACTGGGAGCGAGGTTAATTTGTTGAGTTTATATCTCCCGTGAGGAGTTTGCTGTTGGGAAGCAAATTGTTGCGAAGGGTCCCTTTATAATATATAGGGCTATAGTCCAGGCGAATTTGATATTAATCTTTATTGGGGAATTTTTAAGCTTCAATTTCTTATTATTGGTAAGCCTGCTAATACCATGCTAAATTTTGTAGCAGCTTGAAAGAGTTGTATTAACCTCCAGGTCCAGTTGTTTCTCGCTTTTTGTAAAGAGCTACATAAACTATTTCCCTTACCAATGCTAATGTGGTTTGAGATATTGGACAGTTAAGCGAGACATAAACTTAAAGTTTCTCTAAAACAGTAAAATAAATGTAACGCAGAGGGCACGTGCGTTCCACTATATATGAAATGCTGTTAACATGGGTCGCTTTTAAATCAGAAGACTTTGTTGTCACCGGTTTATTGCTACAAGCGGTATGATTAAATAGTGATGTGGAATGGAAAAAGAAAAAGATGGGGACGAATTAGCTCAAAATTGAGTGTAAACGTTTTCTCGGTTTATAATTGAATTTAATAGGATGTTTAACAGCAACCAACCGCAAAATGTTTTGACTATTACAATGTAGTAAAAAGAATCAGCCAATAAGTTTAGAAATTCATTTAGCCTACCTTTTCAAGAAGAGACTTAGATCTTATAGTAATTGGTCTCAGTGCTAATGAAGAACAGTCAGTGCAAACTATAAGATAAAACTAAACGAAATTATATTTTCCGCATTAGAACTTTGTAGTAAACATGCATAAGGCGATATCTGTGAAAATGTATCAGGGCATATGTGATGAAATATCTCTAGAGACTCGCTGAAAAAAACAGACAGGATTATCGGGAAGTAAACTTATCCACCAAAACAGGAGAACAGTAGTTACATTAATGCTGAACTAAATACCGCTTTTGTGTAAACAATATGTCAATATGCTACTCTGTTGAATCACAATTGATTGAACTGTCTGGAGTCACGAAACAAATATCACATTACTAACGTAACTAAAACTTGCTGGCTGGGCACAAAATGTAAAAAAAAAATACAATTCGGTCCTATAGCCTTGATCTATGTTTTAGCAGACCTATTGTACTTTGTTTACGAAAGGCCGGTGCCTTCTCATTTTTTCATGATTTTGTGGTTATCTATATATTGTTTTAATGTTGCAAGAATTTGTTCTTCGTCCAGTATCAATGACGTCCATCCAGGTGAATTGTCTTCTTAATTTCTTTTGTTTCCTTTTCATTTTATACACGACCAAAGAACTCCATGTTTTGAACAATTACCATGTATTAACGATAAAATTCTTTTTAATTAAGGTTGAAATAGTTCTTGTTTTGCATTAATGCTTAATGCTACTTGAAAGCAACTTTAAAAACATTATTTAAACAGTTACGTTTGCCCATGTAGGAGAGAGAAGGCCTTTTAATTGTAAACTATTGACAAATTATTCCCAGACATAACATTTCTGAGGCAAATTTAATAATACCCAAATTGATAATACCTAAAAACACTCCAAAAGTCACTTTAGGACTTAACAGTCAATACGCATTTCTTGTCTAATATTTGCTGCTTTCTGAAGGTTTTCCCTCCAAAACCCCGCTAATGCTGACAGTCACTGCGCCAGTTTTTGATCATCTTGTCATTCTACTGATTAATATTTGAAAGACAACGCAACCAACTTGGAAGGCTCTAATTACGTTTCGACTTCCTTTCAGCTGCTTCTAAAAAAGTTAATTATAACACTGTAAAATTCTCATTTCGACTGATATATGAAGTCATTGTCATACATAGCTGTCTTTATTTATTTATTTATTTATTTATTTATTTTTGTTTTTTTTGTTTTTTCATGTCTGTTTTTCCTGATAATAACCATGATACCCTAAAGTGACTCTGAGGAGGAAAGGGCAGAGGAAGTATGACCGAGTCTGAGATGCAGAACTCTATTAGACTGCTGCAAGAACTCGATCTGATCACGTGTTCGATTTAACAGGTTTTCCTTTCCTTTCCCCCTGTTACTGTAGAGTGTACTGACTCGCTTGGCTGGTTTGCCCTTTTATCTAGTCTCCCACTGGTGCTAATTTTAGTAAGGACAAAAAGCTGCCTATTTATCTCTGAAAAAAAAAAAAAAAAAAAAAACGAATTCTGTAAAGGCCAGATGTATATATTTATATTGCATGGCATTATTGGTGAATTGATTAAAAATTTCATTTTATGCGCATTTTGCCCCTCCCCACCCCTGTGCAATCTTGACAAAACACTTTGATCTAACGCAAGTTTGCATTTGCCTATTTTCCAACATTGAAAGGGGGAATGGGGGTGCTGGCACTTATTCAAGAGGAGTTACGGTTATGAGTTCATGTTTTTGCCATTTTCCAACACAATTTGTCCAAGATTGTAGCTTGTAAAGGTCAAATTCCTGGAAAAAAAAAAAAAAAACGCCTGATCGCAGGTTAAAACTGAGCTGGAAAGAAGAAAATTGCCCACGTCGCAGAATGAGAGGTGGGGGAGAAACGTACATAGTCCTATTATGGCTCTTGACATACTTTAACCGTGCGTCGAGGAAAGTAGACTTGCGAGAGAGAGCGAAATGTGCATGTAACGGGTAAATATAGGGTCCGGTGATTCCTCCAGGGAGCTTGAATAACTAAACGGGTGCTGCTGCAAACTCATGTAGTTATCAGATACGATAAATAGTAGGGTGTCGGTCTTATGTGCATGAGGAAAGCTAAAATAATTCAATTTGAGAAAGGAGTATAACTCTGTTCGCAAAACAACGTGCGGGACAATTCTGTTCTATAATTTTAGCCATGCATCAATAAAATAATGATGATACATCACCTTCAGCTCCAAAAACGCATGATCAGTAGCGATATTGTAATTTAACTTGTAAAATTCATTAATTATACATGAGGGTGCAAACCAACCTCAGCACAGTATTCAGATCACATGTACACAACTGTAAACCCCAATACAAATCAACTGTCTGAAAGCTTGGGGAGGGATTGAATAGGTAGCAGGGAAAGGCTGGGGTTGATGAATTATTAAACAGTAGAATTAACTTTTGATACAAACTCCTGCTCAGCTAATTAGTATTCATTAACTTTTGATACAGATCTCTACTGATTAAAATGAATAACAAAATGGACATATTTTCATCATAAAATTTAATGCGATGAAATATTGCTTCAAAGAATGTCGTTTTACCTCCTGTCACTCTTCTCCAGTATGTTAAACACCTTTTCTCCTTGTACGTTTCCCAAATGGCGATTAATGCCGCAAACAAGTAGGTACAGCGTCTTAGGAGGGTAGCGTTCCCCGGTTTGCTTCGCAACTTCACAAATGAATTTGCAGAGCCAGAAGTTTAAACTGTCGGCGAACATGTGCTCGAGTGGGACTGACAGGTCCTCGACATTGGTCGACTCAAGTCCGTTGCCTCCAGATGTTTCCAACTGCGCTTTTTTGTTCATTCTCGTATTCTACCAGGCAGTAAAAACGTTCACCGCCCATTTTGTATTGTACTTGGTGTTTTTAGGTACGGTTTCAGACAGTAAGGGAATTTCTTCCTCTTTAGTTTTCGGCGGACGAAAACGAGCTGTTGCCATACTGGCGATTTAGCAGTGACTGAAAATTTTGAATATTTCTATTATTGTCTCATGCACTATCTCCTGTGGGACGTACAGCATTTTGGCATCCATGTCCAATTAGCGAATCACAAAACAATACTTTGCATTCAATTTATTGTTTTCCTTTCGCAAGTAGGTGAAAATATTTGCGTCCGATGTGTATGGCCGCACATTTATTGAGTCACGCTAAAGCAACAATTACATAGGTGCATACATATAGATATACAATACAGTAATATTTCTTTTTTTAATTTTTTAATTAGAAGAAATACTCCTTCACTGTATTGAACTGGTAACAATGTAAACTAGGTAAACACATGCAGATGGTAAATAAAGATATCAAAAAAAAAAAAAAAAAAAAAATAGGTGCATACGGCAAAAAAAAAAAAAAACAGGTAAAAAAAACTTGGAGAACCAACGAGCATTCACAACGTTGTGGTGACAAAAATTATGTTTTTAGGAAAGCTTAGTTAATTTTGGCAAGTCAAGGTTACCGCACATATGTGGAACACTCGGTTCTCGAACGCCTTTTCCGCTTGCCCTGGAAACGTTTTATTCTTGAACCTTTTGTTTCGTCGTTCACCTGTGATAATGTCTGTGTCGTTCTTGTGACCTTGGCTTCTACGTCCCCTAGATAGATCAAAGGTTAACTGTTGCTAAAGATTATTCTATATTGCAAGTTTTTAATTGGTCAATCTCTACTTGCCTTATCGAGTCAGCTGCTTTCATTAAGGATTAAGATCCGAGTACTTTGTTTTGTATCACTTGGTTTACTCCTGGCGTTAGTCCCGGGCGTAGCTAGAGTTAACATAAAAAGTTCGTCACTGACATTGTAAAGATTGATGATGAATTCCAGTGCTTGTACCAGTAGCAGCTTCTGTTAACGTTGTAACGCTATAGAGGTCTACAAGAGTTAACTATGAAAAGTCTCCAGTTCAGAGTCTCGGTTCCCCTTGTTATGCGAATGCCAGTTTAGTCTCCTACAACAGGATGGAAAAACCTCACCGCGCTCGTTGCAGCAAAAACTGAGGAAAAAAAATTGTCCTATGGATAGAACTCCCAACCTGTCGGGCACGGTGTTTAAGAAAAATAATAAATATCATTTAGATCCATAAAGATGGTGTGACCAATAGACGAGAATTAAAATCGTCTTATAAACATAGCCATCCTTGGCGTTTTCGCTCGCCCAAAGATCATGACGCTTAAATAGTCTAACAGGAATTCCGGCATTAGCTAATGAGGTGGCTCCTTCAGCTCTAAGGCTATGAAGACTGAGATTTGAAACGTCTATTGACCTCTGAAAGCATCCTTTACAATCTGGCGAGCTTTCGTATACCAAATCCCTTGGTTTGAGACCATCTCTCTCGACTGAAGGGTAGCAAGGACTCTGAACAGAGGTGAATCTTCAGAGTGGTCGATCTGCGCAGTTGAGATGTATTTTTCCAAGGCCTTGACAGGACAAGACGGTAGGTCTAACCTCGCGATAACGAGTCCACTCCCAGTAACGGAATTGGTCAGTTTTCTATGATTCTAGAAAAGTGGAAGCATGCGTGGGGAAAAACTTAACATCACAGGCCTTTATATGGCTTAACTCGCTAAAACGATCAGAGAAAGCTGGCTGATTTTAAGACAAGTGACATCGGGTAGATATAGGACAAGTAAAGAACCTAAAGCATAGACGAGCTGTAGCTAAACTACGATCAGGCAATCACAGTCTTAGAATCGAATCTGGACGACGCTGTGTACCTTATGATTTGCCAACTCTGCCGCTCCAACCAAACTGAGAACGAAAACCATTTCTTGTTTCATTGTGATCGTTATAAATCTATTAGGCAACAAATAACAAGTGACAATGTACTTAAATATCCGTCGTTTAGTCTTAGAACGATACTGAAAAAACTAATTCCTGTTTGATAATTCTGATTCTTTCATTTGTAAGAAACTTGGTTACGTTGTATATGAAGCATTACATATAAAAGAAACCTGTAATCTTATTTAGTTTAAAATGATTAGTGTTATATTTAACAATTATTCCACCAGCGCGCGTTGGATATGAGGTGATAGATAGCCAGCGAGGCGCGTAGCACTTGCCGAGATGGCTATAATCACCTCATATCCAACAAGCACGAGTGGAATAACTGTTTTATTAAAAACAACCACCAAATTTCGCTAAAATATTGCCACGTTTTATTTCGCAAAATCCTCTCTTGGACCGGAAGAGGAGGTATAATGTAAGTAACTTCCGCTCCAAAATTTATAGCGGAGCTCCGGCGGCCCGAAGGGTCGCCAAGCGAAGCCCCATAACCAAATAGGGAAAAAGAAACCCAAGAATTGATTTTCTCATGGTAATCGTGGGCAGCGGTATTGCTCGTGGGCTTGTACGCACGACGACGGCGGCGGCGGTGGAGTCGCGCAACATGACGGCCATATTCTTAAAAATAGGTTGACAGAGACATGCAGCCTTGGTTTAACGTGTACTTCTTTGATATTGGACATCCATGTTATGACCAATTGACACCTGTAAAAACAAGGTTTCTGCTGACCAGTATTACGTGACCATATCGCGAGCTCAAATGTACAGCTCATCGAGGTCACGTGTTTTTTTTAAAAATTGACCGCTGACCAAGTGCTGGTTTTCGATTGGATCGCCTGCTCTTGTCAGGTTAACTTGTTGAAAAAAGGGCAAGATTGTTCGGAAGCCTGTTAACGCTAGCCCAGGATTGAAATTTCTTCGAATTGTAGCTTTTTCTTCGATACAAATATTTTTTGCTGCTTTGTTTTGAGTATATGGTGATTATAAAACTCAGAACAGAAAGTCACACATTACACGGAAAACCTCACCGCACAACTACAAAACTCAAATGAACATTTTACCTTTTCCTGGGTTAGCTCAATCGGGCACTGAACAACCCAGCCAAGAAGCTACGCTTTTAGGCTGGCCTAAATCTATATATTATTTGAACCATGTCTATCACAACCGTCAGCATCATAGCAACGCGAAAGGGTTAGAGTGTCAGTTAAACTTCTGTCGAAGAAGGTCAAATTTTCGGAATTTACATCGCAAAACAATTGAAAAGACACCCCGAGAATGTTGACAAATGAAATTCAAGAGCTAGGACCGAAGTTATTGTGGATGTGAACATTGGTACAGTTATAAAAGTTGCAATGAGGAGGAAAACGTTGCCCTCGATCGCCAGGTGCGAAGCTTACCATGCTGTTTGGATTAGCCGAGAGCTCAGTGGTTGTGCTGAACGAAAACGGACGCAGGAGTTGCTTGAATTGCCGTTGTTGATGTATTTCCAGGCTTGGTTGCTGTTGTGTTCTCCTTGTCGGCTGAACAGGCAGAAGATAACGATTGGCGTGAAGCTTCGCTGCTGTGCAGGAATGTGCTAAGCACATTTGACATCATTCGTTGTTGTTCGAGGGAAAGTCGCTCGTTGTAACTCTCTATCGAATGATCGGACTTGTGACCGGTCACTGACATGATGTGCCCTGTCTCGCAGTTGCTGTCAGATAGTACTGTTACTTATGTTGCCCTGAGGCAATGATTTGTCAGGTGCTGCTGAATCTTCAAGGAGAAATTATTTTTGAAGCCGCACAGAATTCTTTGCGCGCCTAGTTGAGCTTGTACGTCTTGTACTGACCTTCGACACATCGATCACGATGTGCGGATAAACATGGCAGTTATCAGTTGGAAGTCCTTTTTTTCTCACAGTACTTTGGTTGTGAGTGGAGTTATAAGTTTGTACCGAGTATTCCTAGAGATGTTTTAAACTTAGAAAAGCTCAGTACATGATTATCTAGACCAGCAAAGTTGGTTAGTTGATTGTGGGCCTTCTGCATGTTTTCTCCCGCAAATAAGAGGTGCATTTGCGGGCCAAATCTAAAATCTTCCAAGGTCTTGTTTTCACTCCTAACAGGGATAAATCACTGCCTCGGGCTTTAAAATAGAAAGGAAAAAGGCAATGTTTAGGTGGCCTCAGAATGGAGGTTCAATGAGTACAGAGTCCTTTCTGGGAAGGTTTTCATCCTACAACTGCAGCGAAAACATGAAGATCAGGGGCGCTTATAGCTTCCAAGTAAGTTTTGACGACAGTCACAACTTACAACCACGTTACGACACTTACTGACTAACGTTAAAGACCGAGACGAACCTAACAACAGACAGGGAGCAGTTTACAAGATCAAATGCTCTGACTGCGATGCCTCCTACATTGGTGAGACTGGCAGAAACCTTAACACAAGACTGACTGAACACAAACGAGCGACGAGAAATGGTGATGTCAACAATCACATTGCTGTGCATCATCAACTGACAAACCACAACATTGACTGGGACTCTGCCCAATGCTTAACCTACAGTACTAACTATTTTCAACGACTGACTCTGGAAAGCTGGTACACTAACATAGAACAAACACCTCTTAACAGATGTCAACAACTACCGGCGCCTTACAAACGACTTATCCGCGACGAAAACGAAACCGACAACCGGACTTCTAACAGACCGACTTAATTTTGACTAACAATAAAATTTTAACTAACAAAAGACGGATCGAAACTGACCAATGACTGATGACAAACTTTACACGAGTCTTTCAGCCAATAACATCATGGCTTAACTGACCAATCGTTTTCAACTGACCAGACCTATAACAACATCGACTGACAAACACTATTCACTTGACTCTGAAGATGACTTCCGCTCAGGTTGTCGAAACGTCAGTCACCAACAACAGTTCTTTTCAGAACTACACTCACCCGGACGATCACACAATACGAACTAGTCACAGATTTATTTAAAGCAGCTTTTAGGACTTAAGAAACAAAAATGGCAATGTACATTATTACTTCGAAGTTGAATTCAACTCTTGGAACAATTAGTAAAGCCACGGGCGTTAAAACGACTGCAAATGTGGTTGACAAAAACTCAAACTTTTGCGTTAGCGTGAAGAATAATTTGAACATGTGAAGCGGCACGCACGTCTGCAAAATTTTGAACAATTTTTTGGCTTTTAAATAGGTTTGCTCGCCTCGGCTTGAATGAAAATTTATTGTTATTGAACTTTCTTATACATTTCGTTCATTTGGTTCCCTGTATTTGGGCATTTTAGGTTTTAAAAGTGAACAGTAACTTGCACGCTGGATTTTTCCATACTTAATTTAAGGCAACTTCCAGACCCTTTGTTTATTTAGTTTATTCGCTTCGTTAAAATATTTTTTTGCGTCTTATTAGCTACTACAAAACCGCTGGGAAAAGAGCCAAAGTGCCCGCTAATTTAACACAGTTGAAATACGACTAATCTCAAAATAATTGACTTGTTTTTTCGTCTTTTTGATTTACGACATTCATCTTCCTTTCGCAGCGCCGTAATGCACTTTTCGTCGCGCGGCGAAGAAATTACTCGATTTCCTGTTTTTAGATTGATTTTTACATGAGTTCTTCGCTTGAATTTTTTGTTGTTTTCTCAAACATTAGCCGTCATACTACAAGAATGAAATATTGTTGTATTTTGGTTTAGTTTTTGTCCTACAAAGTCAATAATTAACTCATCATGTGTGTTTTCGCAAAGTCACTGAATTTTCTCAGCTTCTGTGGGACATTTTGTCGCGCGGTAAAGAAATAAAATTGTCTTGTTTTCTCATCAGTTTTACACATCAGTTTATTAAGTTCTCTTCATTTATAATTTTTTAGTATTTTGACCCTTCATTTATTCAACTTTAAATAAACCATGTCTTGAAACCTGATCTTGTGTTTGTGATCGATCATTGGGCAACCGGCGTGTTTCGCTTTGACAAAATTTTGTCCGACCCTACCAAACTTCAAAGATGCCGCGACAAAAATCGGCGAGCCCAAGAGCATGAAGAGTATGAGGCGCCAAAGTGGACAAAACTGCCGTTACCAATTTTTCTTTCCAATCACACTGAATATGTTCTAAACTCAATATTTTTTTTTTTCCTGAACTTATATGTTAGATGCCAAATAAGTAAAAAAAAAATCATGCTATTTTTGGTGTTTATTTTCTAAACTCTACAGTTTTCGTTACGAGTACAAAAAAGTTGTCGAAATGTGTTTTAGACGTTCCAATGTTCTTATTACATTCTATTTCAAAAAAAGTATTCTAATCATTATTTTTCATGCCAAGTTGAAAAAAAAAAACTCTGCTCATAAGAACAAAAAATTATCCTATTCTTTAAGAATAGAAGACTTTTTTTGAAATAGAATGTAATAAGAACATTAGAACGTCTAAAACACATTTCGACAACTTTTTGTACTCGTAACGCTTTTTTTTTTGCAATTAAAAGGCAACTGTAGAGTTTAGAGAATAAATACGAAAAATAGCATATTTTTTTTTTTTACTTATGTGGCATCTAACATGTAAATTCAGAAAAAAAAATATTGATTTTAGAACATATTCAGTGTAATTGGAAAGGAAAATTGCTAAACGGCATTTTTGTCGTCCACTTTGGCGCCTAATACAAGGGGCGCGCCGACTTTTTGTCTGGCGATTTTGTCGTACGTTTTTGATTATTTAGTGTCACAAAATCCATTAGCGTCTTCCATACTGCATTTAAAGCACGATCAAAAGTGCGCCAAACTGAAAAGTCCCGGTGAAAAGTACTTCAGTGCAACAAACAATTTCCGTACTAAAAGTTCGATTTTCAGCGGCTTCAAGGAGCAGCTGGCGTTGCGTACATGCCATTACTAACAGACGAACAGGGATAGAGAGGGAGTTCATTTAACTATTACGGCTCCCAAATTTTTCCAAGCCAGTTCAGAAACGAAGATTTAAGTTCAAGGTCTATTTCCTCCAACCTACTTCTTCTATTGCCGAAGCCTCTGCAGCTGCTGCATAGAAGAAGAAACAGTATGAAACATTAAAGCTAAAAGGGCAAACAATTTGATTGACGTTTAACGCATAAAAGATAAGATTGTCACTTCCTAGTGCGACCGCGTTTAACAAAAAATTTGGAACTGAAAATCTGTTAAACCAAAATTTTTCCTGAAACTCGGCCGAGCTTACAAAATTTTTGTCGCCTTGTGCGACCGGCCCCTAACTTTATTACTGTATTAAAGTTACCGCTATAAAAATTAAGTAAAAAGAAAAAGTAAAACACCAAGTGATTTTCATGCTTACACGATGCGGCCAGCGTTGCTTGTTGTGCGATTCAAGTACTCACATCGCTTCTATCCAAGTGTAGAACAGATTCACCGTCGAACTGAAAGAGACTTCCTAACTGTCCAAATCAACACTTTTCATTTTTACAGCACACTTCGGAGTTCCAATCGTGATAGAAGACAAGACAAAACAACATAATTCTGAAGTGCTCACTGTGCCAGTGACCGCAACTACGCGCGGGCTGCCTTATGGGATACGGCAATAAAATTTTCTCTCCAGTCTCACGCAATGACGTCACCAGATCACCTGGTTCCGGTGCGAGAACTCATTGATTTCATCTTGGTGTTGAGAGTGTTCAGTCGGAACGGTGCGTTGCAAAACCATACTTTGCCTTCGCCAGGATTAAAACATCTCACCTCCCGTGGCCGCTGAAAAAGAGCATCTTGTTTTGGATTTAAGTGCGACAAGTAATTCTTGATTGTTTTCACGGGACATCTGGGATGATCTGGTGCGGAAAATATCTTTGCGTCAGACTCGTCCTCGGCATCTGACAGGCCTCCTTGATGGTTTTTTGTCGCTGGTACTGCGCCGGAAATTGCCTGTTGAGCTCCCGGGAGGGGGGGGGGGGGTACTCCCTTATGAGAGCTTAATGGAGACGTGCGGTCAGCCAGGGTATGTTTTACGGGATTTTTGGTCTTAATCAGGGAATCGTTTCATCAGTATTTGTCTTAAATGGGATATCTTTTCTTGGACGATAAATGGCAAAATTGATACAAGCTCTTGTAAACTATTTTTCTCTTCCGTTGACGTTGGCATTGATACCAGGCACATTAATTTCCACTGAATACACAACAAGAATGCCACACAATTTGTAACCTGCTACTTTTAATCTATGTCTTATAGTGCTTATGAAGTAAAAAAAATAATTGCTGCTTATTTGAGAGGCCTTTTAAAGTAAAGAAGAATGGCATTTTTCTTTTTAGAATATCTTTTTTCGTTTTAGAGATATTTACGTTTTTGTGAGTAGTGATGGCGTCATAGGTGGTTTCATTAAAACAGTACAACACTCAATCAAGAATATCTCTAGAAATATTAAAGCGGTGTTCTTCAAACGTGGCATCAGGACTGTACATCACAAAAGAAGTAAAATGACACCTGTCTTTCCGTTGCCATGACAACAGTTATGCCACTGGTCCTGTTTTGATTATGACAAAAATTCCCAGATTTTATCCTAAACAAGGACCATCCACTCACAACAATCTAATGGGGATAGTTGAGGCAATATGGGAACCATTTGTGTGCCGAGCTAGACTCTCTGTCCCACTTTAAAAGATTGCAAATTGGGATAGAAAGAGGCTGGAGCCGAGAGTGTTGCCATGGCAACAACATAGTAGGTGTAATTATGTTTCTTTTGTGATTTAGGCTTCTGAGGTGGTGCCAAGTTTGAGAAACACTGCGCCTATATTTCTGGAGATATTCTTGATTGAGTGTTGTACTGTTTCAGTGGAACCGCCTATGACCTCATCACTTTCCTCATTTGCATACTACAAAAACGTTAATATCTCTAAAAAGAAAAAAAGATATTCCCAAAAGGAAAACGCCATTCTTCTTTACTTTGACAGGCCTTTTAAATAAGCAGCAATTATTTGTTACTTCATGGGCACTTGCTTAAACAGGGTATCAAAAATCAGAATTCTGTCTTAAACAAGGTAGGAAAATCAGCGATATTTGTCTTAAACAGGGTCAGGGTATGAGGGGCCGGGCCGCACCTCCCCACCCAGGGATTTATCAAGTACCCCCCCCCCCCCAGGGGGTTGAGCTCGAAATATTCTTCTCCTTGAGGAGTTATCCTGAGGGTAAGCACTCCGGGTTTCATCTCTCACTGGTTCTCTCTTCCCCGTCTCCCGAAGAAAAGACCAAGATAGAACCATGCCGTTCTTTCTAGTTGTACGGGATCTTTGGTGTCCGCAAGACATAGCTCACCACTCTCAAAGAGCTTCTGGATTTGCTGTTTAGAAATGGCTTTCTTGTGAACTATGTGCCGCTTATCCTGCCAGACTTTCTGAGGTCCTTCACAAAGGCATCTACTTCCCAGAGTCTATCCTCTCTTGCAGGAGCTATATCCAAGTATAAACAGAATAAAGATACTGTTTTCTTTTTGCTTTCAAGCGTTAAAAGTGCAAGATACTCATTGACATAGGAAATTCAGGCATCTTCCAGCTGTTCACATGAAACTGAAGCACAAATTTGCCTGTAAGTTTTAATAATTAAG
>JAHPZR010005431.1:2500-48657 GCA_019787425.1 Platygyra sinensis
TTATGAAGGACAAATCCGGAGCAGTTGATATCGTTATTACCGTGCACTTTCAAAACTAGTTGGCTTTATTGGACGCAAGCGTATATATAGTCAGTACATCCTGACCCTATGTTACTTTAATAGGTTCTGTCGTTAGTTCAACGAAGTAACATCGGGTGAGTCAGGACAACGAGGAGAGGAAAAAACGCCCACTTAGTGCGTGATATCCATCCTTTAGCCTCGTTTTCATAAATCCAGGCATATGTATATTCAAATTGAACGAGAAAAAATCAAATGATTACTTAATAATGATATAAACATGAAACAATTCGCTTAGAGGAAGTGCATTCGAGGAAACGTTTTACAAACGACCCACACTGTTGAGAGAAAATTTCGTTGAGAAAGATAAAATAAGAAAACGAGATGGCAACGGCACCTGGTGATCTGGAAAATGAATAAAATTTTCAACTCTCAATTACGCCAACAGTTGCTTTGCAATGGCTAATTAGCTGTAAAGGAACAAAGACAATGAGCAAATGGACTGCGAGCAGTCTCTAGCAGTCTTCCTTTTCCTCAAAAACTGTCGGTAAAAACGCAAACAAACGTGAGAGCGTGACTGTGACCGTGATGGGTCGTCACACACACAGTCACGCTCGCACTCTTATTTGTTTTGCATTCTTTTCCACGGATTTTTGAGGGAAAGAGAGACTGCTCACAGTCTAATGTGCAAGATACTTGTGGTTCAGGCATATTAGAGACACAAGGTGCAGTTTTTAAAATGTTGCAATTGTATTTTGGAATTTTTCATTAGATATTTCACATTTCTTTAGTTGACAGCGAATACACTCATTCTTTTATATAGGAATATATTTTATAAAAATATCGAGGCTGAAATTTGCGAAATTTTAAGAATATGTTAGTAATAAGCCTATAGTAATAGTAATTTCGTGTATTGAAAGAGTTTACGGCAGCGATCACACATGTCTTTGACACAGTTGAAACAAAATTGGGTGTTTTCATTTCCATGACGGCATTTCTGCGAGAAATGCTCTTTTTGTAGCGGAAACGGCCAAGTGTCATCTGACGTGACATAATGACGTGCATGTGCACAATGTAACGCCATAAAGATTAGACACCAAACGCTTGTACATGTAATTGATACCCCAAGACATCTCGGAAATGTCAAAAGCTGCATGTATAAGTAAGAACATTATAAGAGAATTTGAAGCATAAAATTCAGCAGAAAAATAGGAATATTCGGCCTGGAACGGAATAACAATATTCTTATAAAGGGGAAAAGCAGGTGACTGAAAAATGCTAATTTTCGAAGTTTCCAGCTGTAGGCCTTAAACCTTTAACTACCAAGGACGTACTTAAAGATTTTACTCAGCCTAACGCCAGAAGATGTTACTCTGTCTAACGCCAGACGATTTTACTCGTCAAAGGGAGACCCCTTGGTAGTGATGGGGTTAATGTACATGGCAGACAGACACTTACATCTTACATAACCTTTGCTTAGATTTTCACTCGGCAACTGACCACGTATAGAGTCCTAAAGTGTGATGTCACGTTGCCATGGCGCTAAAAAATTCAGTTCCAAACAAAGAATGCGTCCCTCTTGTAACCTTTGTGTAGAAGAGGTCAAGTGGGTAATTATCGTTTAGAAAAGCAAAAGGAGAGTTACAATAAGGTTTATTTATGTTTTTGTTAACAGTAGAAGCCCTGTAGTTTTAAAACTGAAAGAAAACGCGGTTAAAACGATTGTAATGGTCCAATGCTTTGCGCCCGACTGCAACCATCAATCCGAAAGCGATACGTACAGATCTTTACTTTCCCTAGCAGGGAAAAAAGTGGATGAATACATACATACATACAACTTTATTTAAACTCAGATTTAGAGTAGCTCGAAGGAGCTAGTATCTCCGAGTAAAATTAATACAATACAATAAATAAAATAATCCGCTTAAGTACACATTTATATTCACATATAATCTATACAGTAATATCTCGAATAGCACGCTTAAAAACAATAAGAGATTGAGAAGTCCTGATGTCATCAGGCAGCATATTCCATACTTGGGTAGCAGCATATCTGAACGAATGTACGATGAGTACAAAGTGGATTCGTCTGTAGAGGTCAGTAAGGATTTCGTTGTCATATACTTTTTCAAATTGAAGAATGCAGTGAGACCGAAAGTACGGTACGTTTGCACGATCGATCGTTGAATGGCGGTGGCCATGTTGCTCGCATTGCATGTATTTGTCACGTTCAACTTGGCCGCGGTGTTTTTATCTGTTTTGTTTGGTTATCTCTGGTTCTCCTATTTTGACTTTAAAAGTCCCTTTCTTTTAAGTGAATAATGAAGAGAAAAGAACAAAAGAGAAAGAAATGAGCCAGCCAGGAAGGAGAATGTATAGTATGTATGCAAGAAGTTATAGAGGCTACAAGGGAGAATTAGCTCAATCCCAACATCGAGTCCCTTAGAGATCTGAATCAAGCACAGAGGAATTTTCAGTTTAGAAGCAGAGCTAAAACAAGCAAAGAGGGAAATAACGGACTTGACAAAAACTGAGATTGGAAAAAAAAAAGATTGGATGCTTAAAAAATCTTTAGACAGTTTTTACACTGGATGAAGACTAGAGATGTCTTCAACATTGTTGTCAGTTATACAGAAAGGTTCAAAGATCAAATCAATTATACTTTGCTGGCTGGAGAGTCGAATCAATCAGATTTGAAGACCAAATATTTTTTTACATTTATGAAAGTCAGACAAAATTACAGAAATCTTCATCTCGCTAAATTATTTAGCTGTAGTGTATCCACAATTGCAAATATTGTTACCTCAATCATCCATGTTATCCATTCAATTTACTGACCTCATGACATCAGTCCCTTCTAGGGATAAGAACAAACTGTCTGCCTTATCATCATTTAATCAATTTGGGTCTTGCACGACATTGAGGACATTGGACAGGCCCTTGAGATTGCCACCCCAGGATTAATGAGCCAGCAAAATTTTACTTACTCAAGTTATAGAGGAATGCACTCTTTGGTTTACAGTCATTGGGGGGTAATTACCTACATCTCAGGAGTATAAGGCCAGGTTCAATATCTGATAAAACAATTGTGCAACAATCTGGATTGTTAAATCAATTGACTGCTGAGGATTTGGTCCTAGCAGACAAAGGCTTTCTGATTCAGGACCTTGTACCAGATGGTGTCTCGGTGAATATATCACCTTTTCTAAACAATGGAGCATTCACTGAAAGTGAAGCAAGAGCAACAAAGTAGTAGTAGTAGTAGCAATTTTATTGTGAAAATACGCTTAGCTTTCGTGAGACCAGCAAGCTAGACTCACCAGCTAGTTTACAGGTATTTCACACTAAATAATTAAAATAACTAATACAAATTAAAAACATCAATGGCGTACTAAGTAGAATTCAAATTTCTAATACAAATTGATCATCATACATAAAACAAAAGAATTACAATAAAGAAATGAATGGATATAAAAACTATAATAATTTGTATTGTGTGAGAACCGGATAAAAAATTATTATCATAGTAGACCTGACAGATCTAGTGTCATTTTGCCATAGCAAAATGTAGAATCCATGTCAAGAGGGAAAATGCTGAACTTTAGGATTTTAAGATATTAAGGTCTAGTCCTTCATATAATTACAGTCATGCAGACATATTTCAGCTGGAATCGCAAAATAGATAAGGAAATACTCACAAATTTTCAGAGCCCCCCCCCCCTTTTTTTTCATTTATTTCCCCATGCCACAGCTTTGACATGTGAAATGTCATATTCCCCCAAGAGACGCTTAATAAGGGATGGGGTAACCCTATTGGCATTGAAGGAGGAGCCAAAATCGATTGCAGTCAATCGCCCCACGTTGGCTGTTAAGCCCTGAGCCAAAACAACTGGGGGATCTTCCTGTCTCAACAGTGGAAGAAATAATTTTCCCGAAGAATTTCTCACTCTATCAACTGCTGCTGAACAACTAGAGTTTATCAGATGAAAATTTAAGATAGGGAAATTGTAAATCAAATCAGTTCTTTGACTGCAGATCAGAGAGACAATCCTGGCCAGTGAACTTTCCATACGCTTGGAGTTCCAGGAGTTCTGCATGAATGCAGCGCTTCTCGCAGTTCTCGACCTCCTTGATTTGGTTGTTGGAGTAAGGCTGTATATCCTACCTTTGTTACGTTGGAGGAAACATTTCAGCGATAGATTTCCGAGAAATATCGGGTGCATTCCTTTTTTCCATGAACAGACAACATCAGTCCGACGCAAGTTATAATTTCCGTAGATGAACAGAGCTGCATCATGGCTACATTTGTAAGCTCCCCGTGGGCACTTGCACCGGCTCGATTTAATCACATTGTTTCGGTCAAGGTATATCCAAAAAGAAAATTATAATAAACAAAGTTTAACAGTAGTTTTCTATAAGCTTTCAGTTCAATGTTGGCCATTTACCGCATTTCACTTATCGTCACATTATACACTATTTTCTTCATACTTGCGTGAACCTGTCTCTTGAAAACACCTTGACTTGCACTAAAGGTTTCCACATTGTTTGATTTGAAGTGATATTCACCTTGTGAAACGGATTTATTCTCATTTTCGAAGAAGCAATTGTCACTGCACCGCCATCTTGTTTCACGAGCGTTTCTTTAGAACTGAAAATTTGGTTGCCATGGAAGCGTGACGTTTTAGTTAGAATTTACTTCTCACCAGGACCTTTGCAATTGTGACAGATAGCAAGTATATATACCATGAGTGTAAAGTGAAAAACCACGAGATTATGGATACCTCCATAATGTAATTTATGTAGAGGTCGGCTTCAGAATTATACCCTTAGTGCAATCTTATCTTATTTACCACATGGCAGTTCTGAAGGCTGGAATTCTGAGATTATCCTTTATCAATAATGTGGTTAACTTCGTCAAACACCGCGAATTCCACGGTTTTTCTGTCAGTGCCATAGCACACTCCTTCGTCCTATTTACTTCGCAAACTTCGAGGAGTGCACTCCAGAGAATTTTCCCATCTCCATGCCCACTCATTCCTCCTTCAGAACTTTGTTCTGTAATTTTGCTTTTTCTTATGACCCTAGTGGCCGGTTTTAGTCAATAAATAGCCACCCCCGTTGTCTCACTTTAATTCAGGTTTCTCCTCTGTTATTAAAACAAAAGGCGGCCAGCGTTTATATATTTTAAGCCGGCATCTGCATAAACAGTCTTTTCATTGGTAGTCAACGCTATATTAGGGACCTTAAGCATCGACAACGAAATAGGGAACTTAAGCACCAGACGTTTTTCGGGCGACGGCGACGTCTACAAACGAGCGAGCCTGGGTAAGAGGGCGCCGTCGTTCCCGCCAAAATCCAAACTTAAGCAAAGAAGTATTTTTGCGACGGCAACCCATTCGAAACCTGCCTCGAAAGCTTGAAAAAACCTGTGAAAATGTCTTTTCGTGAAACAAGAGAGATGCTGTTACAAGCGTATGATAGTAAAATAATTTCTGATGAAGAATTCTTGGTCTTGTGGGAGAGCTGCCGTTCCAAGAACCCTGATTTTCCGTACAGTTCGTATGCAAGATTTGATCTTGAAAACGTTGACGAAAGCGAGTGTTTGGCAGAGTTCAGAGTCCAAAAACAAGACATCCCTGTGCTGGCAAACGTTCTTCAACTACCAATGAACATCCATCGTCCACAAAGAACAATCTGTGATAGAATCGAAGGTTTATGCATGCTACTGAGAAGGTTTTCTTATCCTTGCCGCTATTCAGATATGATCAGCCGATTTGGAAGACCAGTTCCAGAGTTATGCATGATTACGAACGAAGTCATAGACAACATTTTCAACAATCACAGCCACAGAATATCTCAATGGAATGACGACATTTTGAACCCTCAGTTGTTACAGGAGTATGCTGATGTCGTACATGCAAAAGGCGCCCCACTAGAAAATTGTTTCGGATTCATAGATGGGACAGTGAGACCGATCGCTCGTCCAGATCAACAGCAAAGAATTGTGTATAACGGCCACAAACGTGTTCACTCGTTAAAATTCCAGTCTGTTGCACTACCAAATGGGCTCATTGGGAATATGTATGGCCCTGTTGGTATGTTAGTCATCTACATTATTTTTTATTCAGTAAGTGCCTACTAATAACAATAATAATAATAATAATAATAATAATAATAATAATAAATGATAATAATTTTATTGGGCTCACTAATAATAATAGCACACATTCTCAGGAAGATTCTGTTGTAGAAGGGGCACGAAACAAACAAGGACTGAATGCACTTGCTGAGACGGTCCTGTGACATTTGGTGACCCTAGACCCCTGTTGGGGTCCGATCTATTTCCAGCCAAGTACTCCAACTGTGAATAAAGTTGCGGTGTGCCATGGGAATAATAATCATCATTATTATTAACTTATGATTATGATAATTGTCATTATTGTTCTTGCCTGCAGAGGGTAAAAACCATGATGCTAGTATGCTGGTGGACTCCAACCTTCTTCATGAGCTCGAGCAAAATGCATTTTCCCCAACTGGAGAGCCTATGTGTGTGTTTGGCGACCCTGCTTACCCTTTACATGTGCACCTACAGGCACCATTTCGTCATGGTATACTAACCCCAGCGATGGAAGCATATAATGCAGAGATGAGTTCTGTCAGAGTGACTGTCGAGTGGCTCTTTGGCGATATTATTAATGATTTTAAATTCTTGGACTTCAAAAAGAATTTAAAAATTGGCATGAGCAGTGTTGGAAAAATGTACCTAGTCTGTGCTATTCTTAACAATGCAATAACCTGCTTATATGGAAACAGCACCTCAGAGTTTTTTGGGCTAAACCCTCCTTCCTTACAGGACTACTTCACATAAATCAACTGATGTATTGAATGAATTTATTTCAGTGAAAGTAAACATACACATCAGTAGTGTTTCCTGATATAAAGGACAGTGGTTTACTGGAATAAAAGACCAAAATCATACTTAAAACTTACGACAAATGAGTAAACGTAACACAGCAAAACACAAAGGCTGATTGCCAAGTAATGAACAGTTTGTTTTTAAGTTCTTACAGCACATAAGATTAATATAATGAGCTGTATTGTTAAATCAACACTTCACTCAGAAGAGGCAGACAGCCCATTTTCGTAAACACAATGCTTTGTCCCTAACACAAGGGACTATAATTGTTTCGAAGCTTTATTTCACACAGCTAACGGTAAAAGAACGCACTCGCGATTCAAAATACATAATTTATACGTACGGGAGAAAGTCCGCTGACAGGGGCAGAAAGTCCGCTGACAGGTACAGATAAAGGTACAGAAATTTACATATCGTAACATCCTCCCCTCAAAAGAAAAAAAAAACTAACACACAAAACGAAATACAACCAGTTCTTCTATATGCTAACAGTTCTTAAAAAGTCACTCGTTAGACCTAAAGAGTTACGAAGTCTGTATAACGACTAGGCGGTTTGACCAGCCTCCCACTTCTCGTACGGACTTGGCTTTCACAGCCTGTAGGTGAGACTTGTTGCCGCAAGGGCTGATCATTGACTCGATCTTTGGCTTGATCTTGGTTCATTGAAGTGGTCGATAAGGGCTGATCTTTATTTGACTCAGTGCTAGAGGTGGTGGACTGATTAACCTTCTTCGTCGCCACTGGCTTCAGCGTTGGCTGCTCATTGACGAGGTGATCCCTAACTTTGGAATCATGGTGGTTTGAAGGCGTTGGCCATTCCTCAGCTGGGGCACTATCAGCCTCTTCAGAACGTTTAAGGTGCCTCCGATTTCTGATGTAGAGCTGACCGTTTGACTCCACTACATAAGATCTTCTACCCAGTGGCTTGAGTACCTTCGCCTTCCTCCATGTCTTCTCGTTCAGCCGAAAGGGCTGCATCCGAACAACGTCGTCTTTCTGAAGGTTTGGTAGGTCGTTTGCTGATCTGTCATAATAGAACTTCTGCTTCAACTTTCTCAGCTTGTCTTTCTCTAGAGTGTCTTCTGCTACGCTAGGCTTCAGCAAGTTGCTAGAAGTAGGAAGATTTGTTTTTGTTCTCCTGCTAAACAGACGCTGAGCAGGACTGGTACCGAATCCTTCCTGTGGGGTGTTACGATGAGCCAACAGCGCCAGGTAGGGGTCACTTTTAGACGCTGCAGTTTTCTTGAGGATCTTCTTTGCTTCCTTAACAGCAGACTCAGCTCTACCATTAGACTGATGGTGGTAAGGACTCGTTGTCACGTGATTGAAGCCGTACTCCTTGGCGAAGTTCTTGAATTCTCGACTTGTGTACTGGGAACCACTGTCCGACACAACTTCATCTGGAATCCCATATCGTGCCATATGTGTCTTCAGTTTCCTGATGACAGTGGAAACCTTCAGGTCATACAGCCTGTCGATCTCGAAGAAACCGGAGAAATAATCTACGGTCACCATGTAACTCTTGTGGTCTAAGTCGAACAGGTCGGTGGAAATTTTGGCCCAAGGGCGATCTGGAACGTCATGACTGATGAGTGTCTCCTTCTGCTGTCTTGTGCTGTAGGACGCACACGTTTCGCACTTTGAGGTGAAATCTTTTATATCGCTCTTCATATTGGGCCAATAAATTGTCTCTCTGGCGCGCCTCAGCGTTGATTCTATTCCTTGATGGCTGGAGTGCAATGTTTGAAGCATGCGCTTTCGAAGGGCCTTAGGCACCACGAGCCTGTCTCCTCTGAAGAGTAGACCATCCTGAATTACCAATTCATCGCGGATATCATAGTATATTGCCACTGTTGGTGGTAGCTCCCTCCTTTCTGCTGGCCACCCAGACTGCACTATGGTTTTCACAGCTTGCAACACTTCATCGTTCTTAGTCTCTACGCGGAACATTTCTGCTTCGTGCTCGCTCACCAGCAAATGATTTATTTCTTGAACGTCTTGCTCGACTTCCAGTCCCTCCTCGAAGGCAGATCTTGCGAACAGGACATGTTCTCTCTGACCCTGAGTTGTTTCTTCCAACTTGGGGTAGTGCCGGCTCAAGGTGTCCGCGAGATGAAGCTCACTTCCTTTCCTGTATCGCACGTCCAGGTCATAACGTTGTAGCCTCAAGATCATCCTCTGTAATCTCTTTGGAGCAGAGACGAGTGGCTTAGCAAGAATTGTTTCTAAGGGCTTATGGTCTGACTCGACAATAACCGATCTCCCATACGTGTACTGGTGAAACCTCTCTGTGGAAAACACAATTGCGAGGAGCTCCTTCTCTATTTGGGCGTAGTTCCTCTCAGCTGCGGTCAATGCCCTGCTTGCGTATGCCAGCAGAAAACCAAAATTACCGAAAGACCCAAGAGATTCAAAGAATGCCAAATACTGCAAATGCAAATACTGTGGAGGAAATCACGAGCTCAAGAGGGAAAAATGTCCGGCGTATGGAAAGACTTGCGGAAAGTGCGGAAAGTGTAATCACTTTGCAAGAGTCTGCAAGCAACGTGGACGAAGAAAAAAACGTGTCAATACAGTCTCAGTTTCTTCCAGTGATTCTGGTGAATCACTGTTTACAGTCCAGTTAACTCCAGAAGTCGACTCGGTGCACGCGATACAGGGCAATATCCCATCAAAGATTACTGCGACTATGAAATTAAAGGGTGGTCCCGAAATTAATTTCCAAATCGACACCGGAGCAACGTGTGATGTACTCAAGCTAAGCTCCATCAAAGGAACGAAGTATGCAAATAAGATCACGCCCACAAATCAAGTCCTTAAGATGTACAACGCCTCTACGCTCAGGCCACTTGGAAAGTGCAAAGTTCAACTGACGAATTCCAGGGATAACAGGAAGTACAAAGTCAACTTTACCATTGTGGAGGATGAACACTGTGTCAATCTGATCAGGAGTAAAACCGCCCAGCAAATGCAGTTAATTACAATCAGAAGTGATAAGATCAAGCCGTGTCCCGGACCTGCAGAGTGTGTTTCTACAGCAACTGTGAATGTGAACCTGACAAGTAGCCGACAGTTGGAGGGACTTACCTTAGAACATGTGTGCTCCCAGTATGAAGATGTTTTTGATGGCCTTGGCAATCTTGGAACTCCATTGCGACTTGAAGTTGACGAAACGGTTAAACCTGTCCAGCAGCCGTTAAGAAGAGTGCCTGAAGCTTTAAGAACCCCGCTTAAAGAGTATCTTGATGATCTAGAAGCTAGAGGTGTTATCGAGAAAGTCGAGAGGCCGACTGAATGGGTAAATTCCGTGGTGATCACAAGGAAGGCCAACGGTAACCTTCGCCTTTGCCTCGACCCCAAGCCTTTGAACAAAGCGTTAAAGAGATGCCATTTCCCAATGCCAGTCATTGAAGACATACTGCCGGAGTTGGGGAAGGCCAAAGTCTTTACCAAGGTCGACTGTAAGGATGGTTATTGGCAAATAAAGCTTACAGAAGAGAGTTCACTTCTTACGACCTTCGCCACGCCCTTTGGCAGATACAAATGGAACCGTATGCCCTTTGGAATTTCACCCGCTAGTGAGATATTTCAGCTCCGTTTACACGAAGCTGTTGAAGGCCTTGACGGAGTATATGCAATAGCAGATGACATCCTTGTAGCAGGCGCTGGAGATACTATGAAGGATGCGGTAGCTGATCATGACGTCAAAATTAAGAAGCTGTTGGGGCGATGTCAAGAACGTAACATTAAGCTAAACAAGCAAAAAGTCGCTTTTAAGCAAACAGAAGTGCCCTACATTGGTCATCTCCTGACCTCAGAGGGAGTAAAGGCAGACCCAACCAAGATTGAAGCAGTACTAAGGATGGAGAGGCCGACTGATGTAACTGGTGTTCAGCGGATTATGGGAACCGTGGGCTACCTGGCAAAGTTCCTGCCGAGATTATCCGAGGTCTCAGAGCCAGAAAAATTTTTATCCAGAAAATTTTTATCCCACTTCTGACACCATGTTTCGAAGCTTTATTTCACACAGCTAACGGTAAAAGAACGCACTCGCGATTCAAAATACATAATTTATACGTACGGGAGAAAGTCCGCTGACAGGTACAGGTAACGTGTAAAAACTGTTAAACTACAAAATTTGTAAAGGACGATTAAAGTGTTCTTTCTTGAATGATCTAACCTAAGATCTTACTTCTTAACCAGATTTTGCATCATGGTCATCAATGCCTGTGAAATTTGCACTTGCTGCTCTGTTTGCTTCCGTAGCAGTTCAATCTGTAGCTCTTGTTGTCTGGCCCTTACTTCCTGCTCCTTTCTTTGCAGCTCTAGCTCCTGTTGGCGAATGAAATACTCACTTTGAGCTTTTTCTTTCAAGAATTCAACCGCATCACCCCCGCTTCTTCGGCTCTTTTTGGCGCTGCCGCCAGCAGATTCGTTTGATTTTCTTTTCGAGGCCATGCGTTCCATGGCTTTCTTTCTGATTTCTTCAGCTGCCTCTTTATCATCTGACTTTTTCTTGTCTTTGGCCGAAAAGCTATCTTCTCTCTCACATAACTCTTCTATTAGCGTATCTTTCTCAGATAACTCGCAATCAATGCCACTGGCTTGTAGCTCTTCTCGTTGCGTGCATTTAAACTTGGCCTGAAGCAGATTCCATCGGTCTCTGACTCCCCTCTTCTCCTTTATCATAAATTTTGGATTATCGAGCTTGTTCAATCTTACCTGGATTGACTCCCAGATTTTGCCACGGTCTGGACTGCCTTTCTTGAACTGAAACAATTCGGTAGCAATCATTTCACGCAACAGGAGAATGTCATGGTCATCTGTCCATTCCATTACAGGTTGTTTTTTGGTAGCCATCTTCACGCTATAGAGCCTAAAAGTTAAAAAAACAGACCTGCAATACTTGACAATCGCTCGTACAAGGGCCAAAACGACAGAATAATATTTTACGTATCACTAAGTGCAAAACATCGCAGGCAAAATGATATAAAAGCACGAAAATCATAAAAGCAAAACTCACGTTTTACAGGCGACGTCAAAATAAGCAAACCAAAGTCAGCGCAGAGTCGCGACGGTCGACTCTGTCGGCGGGAAACGTGGATTGGAAGTAAATTTGACTTCCGGTTGCCGTCGCCCCGTAGAAAACGTCAGGTGCTTAAGTTCCCTAATGGCACGACGACGACGGGCAGAAGTAAAATTTTCCCGCGCAAGGGTTCTGCGCATGTGCGATGTTGTCAAAACATCGTCTAGCCCTCATCTCAGCAGATTTTCGTTCTGGTGAAAATGTAAGTAAATAACTAAACTTTTACATGCTGATTAACACCCCTCTCCACCTTCCGTTGTAATGATTGTTTTTTTGTATTATTTGCGGACCAGTGGAAGAGGTGGAAGTCAAAAGTTTTAACAGTTTAGCGAATTTCAACAAACTAAAATGCCTTTTCTTTCAGAAGGATCCGAAACCATGGCCGGCGAGCAAGAACCAGTTTAGCGAACCTATGGATCATGTCCCCATATCTACATGGGAATGAAAGCCGCTTCAACAGCATACAGAGACCTTCTAGTCCATCACAAACAGAGCGCTTCCGAGGCTAGCCGTGCATGAGTAGCTATGCAAAATGGCGACTGCAACTCCTGAACCCTCGTGCTGGAGCAAATCCTTGAAAAATTTACCTAAACTAAGCTTACAATTTGTCGATGAATGGGCAAAACAAGAAGCAAAAGTACCGAAGAAAGTGTTGATTCGGGGCTATAGTAATTTTTGCGAAGAATATATATTCGACGTGGAAGGTTTGTATCGGCAAAACGTGGCCTTGTGTAAAGTCTCTGTAAGGTTTTGTTTGTGATGTTAGTAATAGCACACACTATCCATTTTCACAGTAAAATCTTCCGGCTAAAACGAAGCCATCATCAAGGCTCGGAGTTACAAATCTCAAAGGAAAAACGATGAACCTTGGAAATTACAGGCACGGTAGTGAAATTAGCGTCTATGTTACTTATCAAGTTTTATGTGAAAAATGACTTGGACACTGAATGTCGTACTTATCCCGTTTAAATGCAATTTATCACGCAGCTCACATTAGCAGTGGCCTCTGCAACCAAGGTACTCTCAGCTCGATGTGAATGTGAAGCAGGCATGGGCAAATGCAATCACGTAATAGGTTTACTTTATCTTCTGGCCCACTATCAGGCACTTGGTCTTAAGACTGTCCCTCCTGCTATTTCCAAAACGTCTTTACCTCAAACGTGGAACGTACCGAACAGATCTCAAGGAATAAATCCAGGGGAGGTGCAAGACGTTACAATACAAAGAGTAAAAATGCCCACTACATCAACAAAGCGGTCAGATGGAATTCGTTCCAACCTCTATAATCCTATTCCTAATGTGATAGGGGACTTAGCTGTTGTTGAAAAGCTACGGACGGCAATCAAGAATTTTCCATTGGTACAGCTCCACAGTGCCTTGCCCGCTAGCAACGTTGTCTGTAAAGTAAGCTGTAAGTTTGGAGATGTTCCAAAAGGGTCTATGCTTTCATATCAACAGAGAGTCAAACTGTCTAATAAGCCTAAAGTGCACATAAACATTGAAGCACCTGATCCCCCTTCAGTTACCTTACCTCCAGTAATCCAAACATACTCCACTATACTGACCATGTCACAGCAGAATTTCATAGATGGCTTAAAACTTTCTCTTGGTCAGGCAAATTTGTATGAAAAAGAGACCCAGAACCAGGCAGATGATAAATTGTGGCACGAGCTCCGGGCACAAAGATTAACAGCAAGTAAGTTTTAGGATGTCTGTTGCCGCAAAAAAGATTTCAAGGTACTTGCTGGGCGCTTCATGAAAAAAACAATTCAAACAGCTGCAGTGAAGTATATAATTGACAATGAGGAAAATGCAGCTACAAGCTATGCTGACATTACACGTCTCAATGTTTATCCATGTGGCATCATTGTGAATCCTTCATGTCCTCATTTAGCATGTTCCCCTGACCGCAGAGTTTACGATCCGAGTGAGGCAAATCCATGGGGTACCCTAGAAATAAAATGCTCTTTGGCTGACTCTGTTGTCGAACTACCATACCTAAAAGAAGTTAACGGTGCACTAAAACTGAAAAAAACTCACAGTTACTACTACCAAGTGAATGGGCCCCTGCTTCTCTCAGAGATTACCTGGGTTGACTTTTTTGTTTTTTGCAAGAATGACTATCACTTAGAAAGAATTAGATCAGATAGTGAAATGCAAACAGCCATAAAGGAGAAGTTGGATCAGTTTTATTTCGAGTTTTTGATTCAGGGATTAATGAAATGCTGACAGTGATTCTATGTGTTCCCGCCAAACTGAACATTTTGTCCGTCACGTGACATTGCATGCCAGGCCTCCACTCAGACCATGTGTGTTTCGTCTGAGTGGAGCAGCTTGGTGAGTTTGATCCTGTCGTTGTTGAGATTTTCTGCTTTTCTAACTTAACATACTTATCCCGTAACTGTCGCCCTAATTATGATGTATTTTTTATTCCTTTTAGCGTGATTCTGTAACCAAGCTGATCTCCTATTGATGTCAAACCAATGATTAAATGATCTGTCGCATCGAACGTGTGTGTTTTGTTTTTCCGGTTGATTGATGACAACACTATGCTTGTACGTTATTTGTACTTATTTACCAGTCCTTTACATAATCTTGTAAAATAAAATGTGCACACTGGACAGTAGTAATGTGATAAAAGTTGCAAACTGTTGAGTTGGAAATAAATAAATGGACATCAAAGGAGTTATTCACTGTCACACCACTTGTTAGCAAGTAATCAGTTTTGGGGACAGTCATTACTTTGTCGGAGGGGTAGGGCTTTAAAGGAGAAAGGAAGGTATCCAAACTGTTTTCATTAAGGAAACAACATGCCAACAGAGCTAGCTTGCAATCTTTGTAATGCTTTCTCTCACATGATGTGAGTGTGGATTCCCCTAAACGACTTCCTATTTTTTTATTTTTCATTTTAGGCGAACCTTTCCAAATATAACTCACTTATCCCTCACAATCTTATAGTGTTAGACCAATAATTCTAGACATAGAGTCTACAACGAAAATATTTGAAAACTGATTTGTAATCTCAGAATAGTGGCCCTTTCAGATTTGTTAGAAAGCATCAAACACTCCAAACCTGATTTACTGAACCACCTAACACAAGAGGCTGAACTCTGTCAAAGAAATGGTATTCCTTGACCCTGCGTATGGCTCTCTCGACATGTATCCGGAGTCTGGCAATTTCTTGAGTGTTAGAAACCTCTGCTGCTGTGAACTGCTTACCTCCAGAAACATTACAACCCTTACTTTTTCCTAAGAATGGAGGAATCACCAATGTTGCATTTACTTTTTTGAGAAGGTCTTCAATCAAAAACCCTTTTGTCTGCCATTACCTCAGCCCCTTCTTCTAACAAGTTAAGAATTCCACTTTGGCGAGTAATATCTTTATCTGACACACTTCCCTGGAACGGAGAACTCACAAAGGTAACTGACCCATTTGGGGAAATACCTACTAAGCCTTTATAAGTGGTGTGGCTCTTATAAGAGGAATAAAATTCAGAATTAAGAACTTTGGAACTCGGGGTCTGTACCTTAATCTCTGTGCAGTCCAAAATAACACAGGTATTTGGGTACGTTAGTTTGAAACAATCAGGCAAGTTGGCCTTTACCTGAACCTCTGTGGGCCAAATGGGAATCTGACCAAGCATGAAGTAAAGAAAATTAGCCCATGTCAAAAACACTCTACTAACTGTACCGGGACTGACTTTAAATCTCACAGCCAGGTCTTCAATAGGAAAACCTTGCTGAACACGCACTAGAAATAAAAAAAAACTGGTCAATAAGTAGCAAAGTACACTTTGTACTGGAGTCACCAGTTTTGCTTTGAAAATCAACTGGGGGAGTACCACTACGCTGAACTTAAAACCATGTGCTCATGTTCTTTGCAGATGGCTCCAACCAAATGAACACAGATTTCAATAGTTCATATGAGCTGAATCCTGTGTAAAACTGGATTTGCTCGGGGTTATTGGAAAATCTCTCTAATCCAAATTTGTCCAGACATGACAGTAATCTTTTCCGACATAACAGCAATTATCTCCTCGAGTTCTGCTATCCGATTACGAAGAGCTTCTTCTTTGCTTGGTTCTTCCAGTGATGGTACTAGGGAAGCAGATCCAGCCTTGTCATCACTGACCTCTGTAAACTACTCCGGTTAGCAAATCGTTTTATTCCTTGATCACACACATTAAATATTCTCTGACAAGTATCGAGCTAAACTCGCGTTTATATACTTATGTAAATCTAGAAAGTTCCAGAAAGTGTCTCTGCATATATTACGGATTCCAGGACAATGCAGACTAATGAACAACACTATAAACTATGCTGCGAAACACCTAAAAGGCGACAGAATAAATTGGATTATGTAAGAATTATGTAACATATCCCCTCTAATTGAAAATAGCTTAAGGCCTTTACTGAAATGTCGAAACTAATTAAATTGTCTCTATAAGTCTTTTAGGTCTTGTAATTACACGTCTCGGTCTTTCGTTGCTACTGCTGTCATCATGCTTCACACTCTCGGCAGGTTTCGGGTCAGTCTCTTGAACTGGACTAATGAAACGACGATTTCTCACCAACTGAGCTCCATTAGCAGTTTCAACACTTTACGATCTCGGCTGAGATGCGACCGGTGTTTTGGTAACGGTTGCTGGAGTCCATTGGTTAGACTGGGGATGAACTTGTACGTACACTTTCTGATTCTGTGGAAGTGACGGTAGATCCCTTGCAGTCTTGTTGTAGTGCTCGCACATCTTGTCTTTGTCTTTCACCATTTGTTCTCGGACAACCTGGCTATGGGGATTCTGGATAGGGGATCTTGTTGGAAGTAATGCTCTGTACTTTCGTCCATTCAATAGTTCTGCAGGTGACGGTTGCTGGCAGTAAGGGGTGTGGCTCTTTAGACCAACATAGCTAAGTTTGGATCATGTCCTGCGGCTGCACACTTTCTCATGGACTGCTTGACCGTCTGCACCATACGTTCAATGAAACCATTACTCTGCGGGTAACGAGGACTGGACGTGATGTGGTCAAAGCGGTACTGGTTTGCAAAAGCTGCCAATTCCTTTGACGAGAATGGGGGGCCATTGTCTGTCATAACAGTTTGAGGTACTCCATATTCGCTAAACACTTGCTTCAGAGTCTCGGTAGTAGCGTTTACGGTTGTGCCGGGTACTTTTCTGATGACAGGAAACCTACTGTAGTAGTCTGCTATCAGGAGATAGGTGGTAGACTGAAACTCGAAGAAATCAATTCCTAACTTCTCCCAAGGACCTTGAGGAACTTCATGGGGCAAAAGTGTTTCGCGTCGTTGGCTCCTCGAGAACGTCTGGCACACTTCACAGCTCTGTGCTGTCTGTACTAAATCTGAGGTTATTCCTGGCCAGAATACTGCTTCTCGGGCTCTCAGCTGCATCTTCTCGAAACCAAAATGACCTTCGTGGATGGTTTGTAGAACTCTGTTACGCAATTTCTCAGGAACAATGAGCCTATGGCCTTTGAACAATAAACCATTTTCTGCGCTGATCTCTTCTCTGCAGTTCCAGTAGTCTAGAAGAAATGGGTGACAATCTTTCTTTACTTCAGGCCATCCATTCGCTACAGGTACGCTAGAGGTCGTACAGAACAACAAATTCATCATCATCGATAAAGCGATCGTTATGATTAATTAGAAGCAGATTTCGGACGTTTTTGAAGGCCATAGCGAGAGCAACTAGTCCGAGAACCAAAGCTCGTCGTCTCCTCAAAACTAAGAACAAAACCCTCGACCCAATCCTCCTTGGGTTGCGGACATCGTCGTCGTGCATTTCGTTGTCGATGCTTAAGGTCCCTATTCACGTTTGTAGACGGATTTCAGACTCAGGATTTCATTGACACACTAAGTTATAATAAAATTGATCTGCATGGAGTCACAAAGTTGAATCAAAGTTCATCTAGGACCATCATAACCTCGAAGTAACCCGAAATTAAGATTTATTAGTATTGGTTTTGTTAAACATACTTTCATTCTCACTATGGTTCCAGGATCATTCCCGCCCCAAGTAGAGGGGGGTAGATAGGTCTACGGATCGCCGGATTTGATAAATACTTTAGCCCGTATCCTGGATTCAGAAGGAAATTTAACGGATCTGCGGATCCTATGATCACAGCGGATCGCGGTTTTATCCAGTTTTTGGGCCCGGATTTTGGATTTTGTTTGTTAGGAAGTTCAGATCGTGGATCTCAACGTTCCCGCGGAAACCTCAGTTTACCCTCTTTTATGTGCAGGATGTCACGCAGTGGAGAAAATGACTTTGGTTGCTTAAATATTTTGTTGATAGTCATCCTCACCGAACATTTATTTCGCTATCGAGCTTAGCTTGAGGGAAATTTCTTACGTTTTGCACGTGCACGCGCTCATTTGCGCGCGCTAATGACGCGAAAATCGTGAGTAGTAGGGATGCGCAATGCAATACTGAGGAATCACCTTAAACCTCATTGTCACACTTTGCTGCAGGTCAGGGTCCTTACAGTGAAGTATTGTACAGTACGGTATAACCACATTTGGCGTCATTAGAGAACACAGAATTTTAAGAAAAACATATGAACATTTTGAGACTGAAATAGCCGAAAAAATAAGAACATTGAGCCTGAGCTAAATTGTACTGGTTCTTAATAAAAAAAAGTGTATACACTATTCTAGAAGTCTTTAGTCTTTTTAGGAGTTAAGGTCATTCCACTGAAATAGAACCTAAACTGAGATTTTTCTCAAACTTTACCAATTGATTGTTTACATTATAGGAACTTAAATTTGGAAATAAAAATGAGGGGTCCCCATGTTCGTTTAGGAGCAACAGCACCTTGTTTATCCCGTATAAACCCTTATAAAAGCACCACGATTGCTTGCTAAATTCACGTTTCCGACGATTGTTTTTTTCTCAAAACTGAGAATTGGCCCATATTTATTTTACATAGAGAAATTTACTAATCAAATCAAAACGACAGAAAAAAATGATAGGTCACCGTACTCGTTTTCGAGAAAATGTCGATTTACCTCTTCGGCGAGGTCCAGTCGTAAAGAAAAAGCCGCCATTTTCTAATGCGCGCGCGCTAATCACGCGTAAAATTATGCGCAGTAGGGATGCGCAATGCAATACTGGGGAATGACCTTAAGTGTTGTTGGTTCAATAGGTTGTAGATGTATGAACAATGAGAGCCGGCCACCGACGTAGCGGCTCCATACTGGGCTCTGTAAAATTAGGCAAAAACATTTCGCCGAATATATGAATTCTGGGCAAGAGCAAAAAGCTAAAACTTGGGAAAATATCCTCATATAACACTGACCTTTATCCCGTCTGTGTTCGTCACACATCCTGACAATGTAATGCACACTTAAAAGACTTTTAGCTTGCGCGTGGACAGCTCGATAAGAGAAGTACCGCAATGCGCAAGTTAACAGGTTAATGGCTAATAATTGACTTGGGATAAGACACCTGAGATGATTGCAACGCAGAGCTAAGGTGTCCCATGTAAGAACTATAAATAATAATTAGTAAATATTATTAACTCGCGTCACGCGCCTCGCGTGTTAACCACCATGTGAATTTTTACAAATAAATACTGTGTGACTCTTACCTTAAGCAAAATTATGATCCCACCTATACTCGTCCTATCCCCTATCCCCCCTACGATATGGAACATATCCCGGTCCCGCCGTCCTATTTTCATCCCGCATCCCGCTATTAAAATTTCTGTCATCCCGCATCCTGCCTCCATTTTGGTGTCATCCCACATCCCTCCAAACCTATGTTGTACTTAACAAAGTTTAATACAGGGAGGCTCCGCCCCGAGGTCCAACCCCTTACCCTTTTATATACCATTTTGGCAGAAAAGGTACCCCTTTCATATACCTTTTATTGAAAAAAATACCCCTTTCACATACCTACTTTACAAAGTCTTGTTCTCATTTTCATGTAGTGCTTAATAAATAAACTCATACAACCATAAGGGGCGTCTATTTGAAATGTTATAATTAAAGGCCCTTTTAAATACCTAAATGACCGATTTCCATACCCTTTTATATACCTCAACCTGTGAAATCACTACCCTTTCATATACCTGAAGCCTGAAAAAGGTACCCCTTTCGGGCGGAGCCTCCCCGTATAGGCCATTATAGGGAGTACCCCCCCCCCCAGGTGCATGGTTTACCGAAACTGGAGCCGTCACGCAACGTGTCATCAAAGGTCATCAAATCGTAGTTTATGGATGCAACCTCCACTTGCTAACAATAAAGCAAAGATATCAAATAATCCCCAGAAAAATAGTTGCCTTTTTCATTATGTTATATTTGCCTAACGACAACACAACAACAACCATCATTCCTTTATTTAAACACGGTGGGTTTAAAAGCTAATGATAATGATTTCAGCAGCTATTTAAGTTATATCCCAGGCATAGAACGCACTTATAATCTTTGTTTACCACTAGTTTTAGGACTAGTAAAAATAGGGGGTCCATGTTTTGTACTTTCCCGTTTGTAATGTGTGCGCAAATTTCTCAACGATGATGTTGATATCCTCTTCATGCTCAAAGTTTAAATGTTCAAAATCCTGAATGAGTTGCTTTATCTCATCGGAATTAAGTGCAGGGAATCCTTAGAGTCTGTGGACCATTTGAACTGTCTTGGAAGGCTGAGGAGTTCATTTTCAAAATTTTCTTCATTATTTGTTGAAAGTGTCGAGTCAGTTTTTATCCAAGTAATTAATAGCTGATGGCTGACGAACTACTAAAGTTTCGAAAAGGTACAGAATTTCATGGCTGACAATAATATAATCAACCGTACTAGAGCCTTGATTTCCATGGGAGGTAATTTATCCAAGTGAGTCACCTTTGCATCTACCCCCGGGCGGGGGGTACTCGATATACCCTGGGTGAGGAGGTGCGGCCCGGCCCCCTCATACCCTGACCCTGTTTAAGACAAATATCGCTGATTTTCCTACCCTGTTTAAGACAGAATTCCGATTTTTGACACCCTGTTTAAGACATAGATTAAAAGTTGTGGTTACAAACTGTGTGGCTTTCTTGTGTAATGAATGGAAATTTAATGCGCCTGGTATCAATGCCAAAGTCAACGGAAGTCAACATTAATTTACAAGAGCTTGTAAAAATTTAGCTGTTTATCGTCCAAGAAAAGATATCCCACTTAAGACAAAAATTGATAAATCGATACCCTGATTCAGACAAAAAATGATAAATTCGATACCCTGTTTAAGACAAAAATCCCGAAAAACATACCCTGGCTGGCCGCACATCCCCATTAAGCCCTTATAAGGGACTACCCCCCCCCCCCTAAGGGCATCTACCATTCAAGATTCGTAAATCTAGAGATTTACACATCTCAAGAAGCTTTTCCTGTACTTCTATTTTGTCACAGTGGTCCTTGCAAAAATTACTATGTCTAAAATTAAGCTAAATCATTTCTTTTTACAAACGGCGCCCTATAATTTACCAGCCGTCTCTCTCCTTTCCTTTTCTCCTTTCCATCATACCTTTTTAAGGATTAAACCACTGCAGAAACCGTGTACGATCAAAACTTGCTCTACGTTGGATCAAAATAGATCGTGACCAGACCAAAAAACTTTAAAAATAGAAAATATACTGCAAAGGTTGGTCAAGACAACGTGGACATAGGCGTTGTTACAATATTTCGGCTGGCCAACACCAGCCTTCTTCAGGTTTATTGAATGGATAAATGCTGCTTACAGATCTTTATATTCACCGGAAATGACATAAAAAGGCTACGTGATGTGTAACATTAATAAAAAAGGAAATGCATAAAAGGTAATAATACATGATAACAAGGTAAAATAAACAAAAGAAAATTAAAAACTGCTAAATTAAATTACATTTCATCTCTTCTGTTAAGGCCTGCAGGCTCCAGTGTTTTTCCTCTGTGTATGAGGAATGCCTCACGAGCCTTTCTGATGGAGTCCCGACTAGTGTGCAGTTGTTCGAGCGGTATAAGGATCATGTGATCCTCCGCGTGACCACTAGTCAGGAAGTGTCGTGAAACCGCAGTGGGGGTATAACTACAAAAGGGGTTTATAATTGGTCGCCTATGTTCATTAAAACGGTCTTTAAGACGACGTTTGGTCTCTCCGATGTACTGAAGATTACATTTAGTGCACTGAATCATGTAAATAACATTAGAGGTTTCACAAGTAATATGTGATTTGATTTTAAACGTTTGTCCAGTACTATAAAAAGTATATTCATTACGGCCATCCTCAATAAAAGGACAGACGGTGCAACTAGTTTTATTGCACCGAAACGAGCCGGATGGAGACCTAGATTGGTCGGTGTTAGTAGGTTCCGGCAATTTAGCTCTAACTAGAATGTCACTAATGTTTTTACAACGCCGGTAGGCTACTAAGGGGAGATTAGTAAAAACATTTTTACAGCGGCCAGATGAATAAAGCACGTTAGAGTGTTTGTGAATTATACGGGATATGTTAGGTAAAGCGGGATTATAGGTAATGACGAACGGAACAGTATCTGTCTGTTGTTTAGGTTTAGGTTTAAGAGCGTCTTTCCGAGAAATGTCAGAAGCACGTCGTATCTGGGTTTTAAGGAAGTTAAGTTCGTAACCTCGATTGACGAGGTAGTCCATAAGTTCCTTACAGCGTTGTTTGTAAGTGTCATTGTCGGAGCATATGCGTCGAAGGCGAAGTGCAAGGCTATATGGAATGGAACGTTTAGTGTGGGTGGGGTGGCATGAGGAGATAAGTAAATATTGATGTTTGTCAGTGGGTTTAGTGTAAAGGTCGGTTTCTATGAGACCATCCTTAAGTGAGACCATCACATCAAGGAATGGAATATTAGTGAGGGAATGCGAACAAGTGAATTTAATGGTGGGATGTAGGTTATTGAGATAATCGACAAATACTTTCAGTTTATCTGAACCTTCGGTCCAAATAACGAAAATATCGTCCAGAAATCTGAGCCATGTATGAGGTAGGTAAGGTGCGTTAGTGAGCGCGTCATGTTCGAATTTGGCAAGAAAAAGGTTGGCAAATGAAGGAGCCATTTTGGTGCCCATAGCAGTACCGTGTTTTTGTAGGTAGTGTTTGTTGTTAAATGTGAAATTGTTCATGTTGAGGATGATCCGTATGAGGTCACAAAGAGTTTCCGTGGGGATGTGGTTATCGTTGCGTTTGCGAAGGAAAAAGCGGCAAGCCTCAATACCTTCGCTGTGAGGGATGTTGGTATAAAGAGAAGTTACGTCAAGCGTGACAAGTATGGCATTGTCGGGAAGTGGTGTGTTGATAGTGTTCAAGTTGGCAAGTTTGTTAAGGAAATCAGTAGTGTCTTTAACGTAAGACGGAACAGTACAAACTAATGGTTTTAGGTAGTAGTCAACAAACTGAGAGATACGTTCTGTGGGGTGGTTGTTAGAAGAAACTATGGGTCGTCCAGGATTGGGGCGTTGACAAAACCTGGACCGGACCGGATCGGATCGGATTGACAAAACCCGGACCAGATCGGACCGGATTGACAAAACCTGGATCGGATTGCGTCCGATTGACAAAACCCGGACCTGATCCGAAAAAATTCGGATCGCCATAAATTTCCACCAAAATAGGCACGTAACATCTCATGATCAAGTTTTAGCATAGAAACGTTTTTCGCTCAGTGATTAATCGTTCACAGGTGCCCCAAGATCACTACACTAAAGGTATAGTTGTTTCGCCTAAACAGGCATAAAGAACGACAGAAAACAGACGAGGAAAGCTCGCATACTTTATTATTTTGAAAACTATACATAATTATGCCGTACGAAACACATTTGTAGCCTTGCACACTGTACATTACTGACCCATCATTGTAAATAGTTGGCCAAAAGCCTTTTTAGGAGCAATTATTAAAGATTATCATTATTATAACGAACGTTTTGATAGAACGCTATTACGGACTCCATACGCTGTCTTATAGAGCGCTCAAAATCGACGGTCGACTAATGTAACACTGCTTTTCGCAACTCGCAACACTGTCACAATACGCCACTTGCATTGTAACACAACACCACTTTTCCCGTCACGGTCACGTCCGCTCGTAGTAAAACTTTGTGAGCTCGAGAAAGTCTGTGGATATTTATTTTTAACTACAATCAATTACGGTGAAATCGTAACGGCCTCAGTTGACCAGCACTTGCTTAGCAGGACCGATCGAAAACTTTTAAAACGTCATCACCTGTAACTCCCGTGAGGCTTAGCGTTCACACCGTGCATGGCAAGAAAAACAGTCGCCATGTTTGACACGTTTCTCTCGAGGTTGTAGAGCTTGTACGGATTTTTGGATGTTTTCCACGATTACTAGCGGATAGCTCCAATATGAGGTACGCTCTTACACTAAGATTGATTGAATTAGTTTGAAATTCTACAACCTGTATTCACTGTTCGACAGTAGTAGTAGTAGGTCAGCAGAATTAAGCCTTGTTACTGCCTAGGTAGGCCTACGTAGGCCTAGGTAAATCATTAATATGTATAACGGTCGAGGTAGTGAAGTGCCTAGGTAAATCATTACTATTCAAACTGTCTAGGCAAAGTGCCTTCCTCCAAGCGCGAATTTTAAGGAAAGCGCTATCGTTCTTGTAATCGCTTTGCTGCGAAAGTCTATCTCCGAGACTTTCAGTTTATTCGAAACGTTTATCATGAAGATGGTTTTTTTTTCACTAGCGGCCATGTTTTTTAAACTGCTTTGAGCGCTTGTTTAACTGTCCGTGATTCGGAAACGCTGACAACCACAAATGTTTTGAAAGTGTAATAAGGTTCTCTAGCTTTCTTTGAAAACTTTCTCCGATTTTCGAAACGTTAATTTGCCCGGACTCTTTTAACCCCGATTGATTTAGGTAGAATCTATCATGCTTTTATTCTCAGCTTTGCTGACGAGAGAGAGAATTAAATTCTTAGCTAAGAGCTCGAGTTTTCCGCTCCGTTAGTCACGCACTGAACTCCACTCCCTAGATTTGCATACTGACAAAACTCGAACGGAGAAACCCATGGGACAGCTCTATCATTGAAATGACAACAATAGAAGCTCGGACCGCTAATTAAGTGTCAACACGCGACAATAAATATGTTTGAACAACTTGTTTCTTTTATTACGTTTATTAGCGAATACAAAAAAATTAATACACAGAGATTTGAAATGCATACACGAAAATTACAACTGAACAAAACTGAGTAAAGTATTAGGAAATCAATCGTCTTCATCTTCGCTTGGAGGATAATGAGTCCTTTTTAAAGTGTTTGAGTTAATGTGTTTCACCGCGTGGCAGTCAGCGCACCAAATAAATCCATCTGCCAAGTGTTTACGATCAACAGGAATTTGATGTACACATATCGGACAAATCCTATAACCATCATGCCAAAAACATCTAGGGCATTTGACTACTGCTCTTTCGTAAACGTTCTCTCCGTTGCAATAGCAGCAAAGACCTTTTCCTTTAAGCAAAATCTCTGAATTTTCTTCAGGTTCCAGATCTGGGTTTTCTGATTCTTGGTGTTCACTATATTCAGACGCTGTCTCTGTGCCTTCTTCATTATCACTACTTTCGGAGACCATTTCTTCATCACCAGCCTCACTGTCTTTATCGCGATAGGCTTGTTCTTTTTCCAATAGTTCCGCCAAAATTCTCTTATTTTGTATCAAACGCTTATCGATTCCTAACTCTGCCAACCCATCGATAAATGTTTTGAGGGCTCGAGGTTTAACAACATCGTCGTTATGGGGGAGTAACACATATTCGACCAGCTCTGAAATGTTCGTCACTGGTATTATTCGCTGGTTTCGGAGTAACTGTCCGCGAGGTGTCCAAAACAAGATATCTTTGGAAGCCGCCATGCTGTGTAATAGATCGGAGGCCTTTAGTCGGGAAACCCGTTGGGACAGACTTTCTAAAACATCTTTAATTCGAGGTTCTTCGTTATCGCTTTCCTCGTTTTCACTTGCGTTGTTGTCTTCATAATCGCTCTCTTCCTCTTCATCCCAGGCGACTTTTCTCTTCATACTGACCTGCACTCGTTAACGTCAAGAACCAACTGATTATACTACAGACTAGATCGCGACGTTTTATAACATTAAGGGCCCTATGCTAGTTAGAACCGGGATTAGCAAATCTTGTATAAATCCTCCACCTTCTTGAGCAAGAATATACTTTTTTTTCCTGTAAGGAACACTTGATTCAAGGAGACTAACAAGGGCATCTGCATGCTTTTTTAAGTTGTGCTTCACTTCCTTAGAGACCGGTATGTTTCCATGAAGTAGATTAAAAAGAATCTGAACTAATGCGTGTATCTGTTCTGGAGTGGCTGTCTCTAAAAGAAACTGACGCTGATGTTCTGGGCCCGGTTGTTCAAAACCCCGATTAACCTAACCTCCGATTAAGCCTAATCATCGATTAAAACCACTAACACCGGGTTAGCTAATCGGAGGATTTGAGAACGTTGTTCAAAGCCCGATTAGAGGGCAGATTAGTTAATCGCTGATTAACGGTTAGTACGTGGTGTAAAAACCACTTATATCGTCTCGCTAATCGACAGTTAATATCCCATAATGCAATTTCCCGTGAGTAAGCACTGTGATTGTTTTCAATATGGCGTCCGTGTTATGAACTGCCAGTGAAACGGTGGACTTGTCTACTCCAGTTGTATCGCCGATAACTTGCGGTAAGACACCACTCGCATAAAATTGTAGTGCTATCAGCACTTGGTCGATTGGTTTCAGAGTGTAATAACAATTCGTTTCCCTCTGTAAATCTGCCTCTATGAGGTTTGTATTGTATTCAATTGAGGTTTTGCCAAATCTATAGCAAGTGTGAAGCTTTTAATTGCTGTAAATTAGTATGCTATCGTTATATTGATAGATTCGTGCTCGTCTTTGTCTCACGCAAGGAAGGCCAAACAACAAGTCGGCCTTTTTTTTCAATATTAATCGGCCGATTAGCGACTTAATCTTGCTTCGGAGGTGTATTAAATTTAACCCGCCGATTAGAGTCAGATTAGCGTTAATCGGGCTTTGAGCAACGCAATCTAATCGCAGATTAAATTTTAATCGCGGATTAGCATATTTAATCGGGGATTAGCGCTAATCGAGGTTTTGAACAACCGGGCCCTGGGCAACAAGTTAAGAGATGAAGGAAAGGTAGGTTGTTCTTTACTACTCGAGACATGGTCGTAAAATGAGTTAAAGATGACAGGCATCGGTATTTTATAATTTTTTCCAGGGAATCCCACTTAAATTTACGACCAAAGTTGAAAGTCGTCTTCGTCCTGATCCAACACAACTGTTTTGCGTTTCTTGAACAGGGGTAAACCACGAAATTGCACTTTCCTTTTTGTAGATTTTCGACCACTCCCAGCCTGAGGTACTAGTCCACCAATAGCTTCTCTACTACGCTTCGCCAGCGCTGTGTTAACATTATTTCCTTCCAGAACATCTTGGGCCACTTGGACCCCTGTTTGTAATGCCTTTTTGCCAAGCACTTTAGCGCCATGCTGTAAATGAGGCATCGCCCAGCAAAACAGCCCTTTAAATATGGAACCTAAGCCATACCCCTGCTGAAATCGGGCTCCGTGAAAAGCCGGTAAATTACCTCCTTTTTGCTTAGCTTGGTTTAAATAGTATTCTTCGTACAACTTGTGATTTGGAGTATAAAGTTTCTTCATCGCGTTTAAAAATTAGCGGGTCTCCTCTGACAGAAATGAAGTGTAAGCAACACTTTACCAAGTTCAAATGGGACAGTTTCTCCTGTGTCCCGCTTTATATAGTTTTCGATATGATGATAGAACAATAGGAGGAGGAGGAGGGAAAACAATAGAATTGAGGAGGAGGAGGAGGAGGAGGAGGAGGGAAAACAATAGAAATGTGGAGGAGGAGGAGGGAAAACAATAGAATTGAGGAGGAGGAGGAGGGAAAACAATAGAATTGAGGAGGAGGAGGAGGGAAAACAATAGAATTGAGGAGGAGGAGGAGGGAAAACAATAGAAATGTGGAGGAGGAGGAGGAGGAGGGAAAACAATAGAATTGAGGAGGAGGAGGAGGAGGAGGAGGAGGAGGGAAAACAATAGAATTGAGGAGGAGGAGGGAAAACAATAGAATTGAGGAGGCGGAGGAGGGAAAACAATAGAAATGTGGACGAGGAGGAGGAGGAGGAAGAGGAGGAGGAGGGGAAACAATGGAATTGAGGAGGAGGAGGTGGAGGGAAAACAATAGAATTGAGGAGGAGGAGGAGGAGGAGGAGGAGGGAAAACAATAGAATTGAGGAGGAGGAGGAGGGAAAACAATAGAATTGAGGAGGAGGAGGAGGAGGAGGGAAAACAATAGAAATGTGGAGGACGAGGAGGAGGAGGGAAAACAATAGAAATGTGGAGGAGGAGGAGGGAAAACAATAGAATTGAGGAGGAGGAGGGAAAACAATAGAATTGAGGAGGAGGAGGAGAAGGATGGAAAACAATAGAATTGTGGTGATTGAAGGCTATATAAATGTAAAACATCATACACATTTTGTCAGTTCAACTAAGCTTTAAGTGAGTTGGTCCTGTCCTGTTTGTCAAAAGGAGTTTTCTAGAAAAGATAATTTGCAAAGACATATGAACAGAAAACACAGTAATTCCAATTTTGCTCCAGTCATACCGATGGCTCAAGAAAAGTGTCAGCGGTTTCAGTTGGTTCATCCATTTACTTGCATGGTTGCAGGGATGACCGGCTCGGGAAAAACTGTCTGGGTACAATCACTGTTACAACAAGCTCAAACCGTGATCGATCAACCACCGGAGAGAATAATCTGGTGTTATTCACAGTGGCAAAACGCCTACACACAATTATCGATGATGATACCGACAATCGAATTTGTCAAGGGGATCCCGGAATCTCTGGAAAATGATTCCTATTTAGATGTCAACATACGTAACCTGATTGTCATTGACGACCAAATGATTGAAGCCGGAAAAGATAATCGGATCGTGAACCTGTTTACAAAAGGATCTCATCACCGAAATCTGAGCGTTATTTACATTGTGCAAAATCTGTTCCATCAAGGCAAAGGCAACCGAAGCATCAGCTTAAACAGTCATTACTTGGTCCTTTTCAAGAATCCTCGGGATAAACTACAAATTTTGACTCTAGCCAAACAAATGTATCCAAGTGAAACTGCTTGGTTTATCAAAGAGTACGAAGAGGCGGTGCGAAGACCATTTGGATATCTTTTTGTAGATCTTAAGCCAACGACTCCAGATAGATGTAGATTGAGAACAAATGTTTTACCCGGCGAAGAAAGATTCGACAAAGGATTCGAAGAGAATAGAATTTCTCAAGAACTGCTCCAGTACCTCAAACAACAAACTCTGATGGTGCCCCCGCCGATTTCGGAGATGCAACGCATTCAGAATAATATGGATAATCTCTTGTATCGTACAAACCTTGCAGAGGACCAGAAAGCGAAGCAGTACATGCATTTGCAAAACAAGTTTTTAAACCATAAACACCAGTTCAAATCTTTAATACCTGAAGCAACAATACCCACCCAACCTCAAGAGTCAAACCAAATTTCTACAAATGTACTAACAGGCGACGCACCAACAGCGCCAAACCCCGTTCAAGAACTACCAGAAATCACACCAGCGACTCCAGTTCAAGCACCAACCCAAGTGACAGCCCCACAAGCCTTATCTACCACGGCAACCTCTTCCTCTATCGCGTCTCCCTCCCTCCCTCCTTCAATTTTGACACCCCCTCCCACAGTCGAATCGCTGTCACCAGTTAGAAAGCGTAAACGCCCCCAGTCCGTCAAATTTGTAAATTACTTGGACTATGAACCGAAGAGAGCCTCTAGACGATCTCGACGTTTACACAGAACTTCGCCTTACAAGTACTCTCAATACGATAAAGACGATTGATTTCCTAATACTTTACTCAGTTTTGTTCAGTTGTAATTTTCGTGTATGCATTTCAAATCTCTGTGTATTAATTTTTTTGTATTCGCTAATAAACGTAATAAAAGAAACAAGTTGTTCAAACATATTTATTGTCGCGTGTTGACACTTAATTAGCTGTCCGAGCTTCTATTGTTGTCATTTCAATGATAGAGCTGTCCCATGGGTTTCTCCGTTCGAGTTTTGTCAGTATGCAAATCTAGGGAGTGGAGTTCAGTGTGTGACTAACGGAGCGGAAAACTCGAGCTCTTAGCTAAGAATTTAATTCTTTCTCGTCAGCAAAGCTGAGAATAAAAGCATGATAGATTGATTCTACCTAAATCAATCGGGGTTAAAAGAGTCCGGGCAAATTAATGTTTCGAAAATCGGAGAAAGTTTTCAAAGAAAGCTAGAGAACCTTATTACGCTTTCAAAACATTTGTGGTTGTCAGCGTTTCCGAATCACGGACAGTTAAACAAGCGCTCAAAGCAGTTTAAATAACATGGCCGCTAGTGAAAAAAAAACCATCTTCATGATAAACGTTTCAAATAAACTGAAAGTCTCGGAGATAGATTTTCGCAGCAAAGCGATTACAAGAACGATAGCGCTTTCCTTAAAATTCGCGCTTATAATTTTAACACATAAGAGATTTTTTCCAATCAGGGTTCACTATTAGCGGGCAAGTCTGGGCAACCTTATTGTTTGTATTGTTCTAGACTGACGCTTATTAGTATGGAGGAAGGCACTTTGCCTAGACAGTTTGAATAGTAATGATTTACCTAGGCACTTCACTACCTCGACCGTTATACATATTAATGATTTACCTAGGCCTACCTAGGCCTACCTAGGCAGTAACAAGGCTTAATTCTGCTGACCTACTACTACTGACAGTTTCGTTTGTATGGTAACAGCTACCAAAAGGATCGGAGTATAGGATATTTAAAAACTGAGAACTTACGATTACTAGAGATAAGCGTGGTGTGACTTTGTTTAGTCATGAGTTATGATCTGAAAGTGTTTCTGTTATTGTTAAGGGGGAGGAGTATCGGGGGATTTTAACATTCCGGAAATGCCCCTGTATTTGTTTTCTAATTATGACTAATGATCCATCACTAAAGGAAACATTTTTATTATTACTACCTACAGCTGTATGTAGCCTTGTTTTGTATTACATAAACGGATTCACAGTGTCCTGATTATCTCATTGTGTTTTACATGTACTAAAAATCATCTACAAAAAACAAACCTTCAACTGTCTGATGTTGTCTACATAAAGCAGTCGGCCATTCACCTGATATACTTTTACAGTTTTTTTTACAAACTTATAATGTGAACACGGGAAATCGAAATTCAATGCCAGGTTAATTCTTGCGAAGCAATGTAACATGAACACAGGGCCGGGGCGTCCAGTTCAGCTCCTTACTTTCATGCTAGTGGTTTCAAGTGAAAGAGTTCTGGTTTGATTTGTTTGCTTCGGCTCGTTTTTCACTGGAAAGATGTTTTAAGTCAAACGGCCAAGTGAAACACAGAACAAACGCGGTCGAAGTAAACGTAATTCAAGGCATACAAATGCTGTTTTAACTGGCTTGGCTCGTGTCATTTGGTGCCGTGTTCTTGTCCTTACGTCTGCTTCACAAGTGTAAACCTGGCTACACGAAACAACAACAGCACCCACAGTACCTGTAAATTTCAAGGTAAGAAGTTCCTCAAGTTAATGAAGCCTTCGAAACCACAACTAAGATTTACTATTACCAGAAACCATGGGAATTTTTAAAGGTTGTTAAGTAAAGTAAGATATTTGCGAATTGTCTGCCTTGTTTTGAAATATATTCTCAAACTCTAGCCATCTACACTGACACGCTCTACCTGTGGGCATTCACATGTAATTCGTAGAAGCTGAATCGATCATGTATCGCCCTAGCATTTTGTCTAGGGTTAATGTTATGCAGCATTCAAAGGAGCCTGACCCAGGCCTTCCCACAGTGAACTTTGCAAACAAACTTTTAACTGTAAAAGGCGATTTTGAAACTTTATAATTTTTTGGAGCTACCTGAAAGTTCCAGGAAATCAAATTTCAGTAACCATTAAAAAAACCAATCATTTCGTGGTGTGCGAGTCTGCTCTTTGTGCTGAGAGGGTTGAGCAGTAAAGTATAAACAGAAATGTGAAAATTAGAGCCACACGTTCGCTTCCGTTTCGTTTACAAGAGTTAGCTACTAGGGGTAATTCCAAACCCTTGCAGTAGTTCCTCGTGTGAAGGCATAAAACGAGCGTAGTCAGTCGGTGTTATGACTAAATCCGTCAGCGGATTGAACTCGGGATTCTTCTCTTTTATGCACTTTTCCCTTAGGTGGTAATGTGTTGTTCCATAATGCACTTGGAGCTTGCCATTTTTTGTAAATGATCTGTATTCTCTGGTTGCAGCGACAATGTCCTCTGGAGGTGCAGGAACATGGCCAGGCACACGGATTGCCGAATTGCATCCATAGCACTGATATGCTTTGCTTTCAATAAGCCACTTCAGGGTATATTTCGTACGAATCGTGGGAGATGACTGTTGCCTTGCTAGGGCTGTCACTGTAGCCGATGGAGTTGTCTTCGAACGCTTACGCGCACGTCTTCCTTTCCGACCTAATGGGCCAACATTCACATCCAGGTTGCTAACCTTTGTAAAGTTCCGTTTCTTGGACACGGGTTGCTTCGAATAGAATTCCAAATACTCCTGTAAAGTGTCCTCTCGCTCTGCAACAGCTAAAGAGACTTCCGGTTTTCACATTCGCACTCCACGCTGCCAGTGTTCCTGTCCATGACCACGTAGTTAGGCCTTCCTTGCGAGAAGCTTGCTACTGAAAATGTCGGCTTTCCATCAGATGTGGGTGGTCCTCGCCAGACGCTTTTCTTGTCTAAAAGTAGCTGCGCTTTATTTAACATTGCTTCGCGGATGCCACTTGAATTGGTTTCCAATCGGGGATCTTCGTTCAGAAGACTGAGACTCTCTACACCGCTGTCCATCAGTTCCGCGTCACTCTCATGTAAAGTTAAAGTGGACTGTTCGGATACAGTTTTGGCAATCCACCCAAATGATTCTGGTCCCTCTGCAGCATGCAGTTGCTCCATGCTTGCCTGTCTGAGCTTTTGAATGTATTGTGTACGTTCGTCTTGTGGTCTTGACAGGAAATCTGTTACGACATACTTCTGGAACTCTTCACGAACTTCGTAATCTGCAGAAACTCCAGTGATTGCTTGGGAAAATTCTTCATTCTCAGTATCCGCAAGTCTTCGGACAGCTTCAATCGTACCGTTAAACCCCGACTGGGTGTGCTTCTTTACCGACTTGAGGCGGTTGTTGTTGGACTCAGCATCATTAGTAAGAAAATGAGAGGGAATCTCACTGTCCTTTGTGATCGGAGGAAGTTTGGCTGCCCTGCGGACACTTGCGATCATTTTGGTTTTCATCATATCAGCCCTTGACTCGATCCATTTGAAGACTCTTTCGGTACCGTCACCTCTGTCTTTCCATTCCTCTCTTAAAGATTCAAGCTTCACGTCAAAATCCGTTGATGACTCGGCGTCCAAGAGTCCAGGCTGGTAAACACCGTCACTGTCGACTTTACCAAATACTTCGTCAGTGAATTCTCTTTGCATCCCTGCCATTCCGTAAGAAGTCAATGCTCTCTTGAAGTTGTCTTGCAAGTGGCGAAAGCAACGAAGGCTGCGATTGTGTGCATTTGGAAGCTTGTCTTCAATGGCATTGACCAATGCCTGTTCGCCATCTGTCCCAGTAGACAGAACTCCCTGCAGTCCGGGCTTTAAATCAGTGAGAGCTTGAAGAAAGCCACTGTATGTATTGTGGTCTTTACGGTAGTGAATAAGTACTGGACCTAATCGTAAAGGATTCTTGCCCGTGCGTTTACGCTTCAGCATTAGATTGCGGTACGATATGGGTGTACATTCGTACGGTCCTAGCCGGAAAGTAGGATCAATTTGCACAGTGCAAAAGTCAATTTCCGATGTGCTGAACTTCATCAAATCGTTCAACTGATCATCCGAGGCGATGACTATTGTTGTATTCTCTTTCTCAACACTTACTTTTCGAACAAAAGGCTCCTTGTCAGTTTTCAGTTTCAAAAGAACTTCAAAGAGTTCATCTTGCTTCTCACCTCCTTGAACATGAGAAGGTAACGAAACTTTCTGAAGCTGCTTACGGTAATACCCTTGGGATTTCACTCAAGCATCCAACTTTCATCACTCCACCGGACTCTTGCGTAGCTAAAGATACTGCATCTTTAGGGCCTAAAGACGACAGCTTCTTGTCCAAGTTGCGCACTACTGATGGTTTTGTTCTTGTGTAAGGTACACTGTTACCACTTTTGGAACCTTTATGGGGCTTCATTGCAAATTGTACTTCTTTTTCATAGACGTACTGTACGCACGCCACGTCATTTACAATTGCACCGTTTTGCTCTCTAACGTGCATTATTCTTCTGTGGTACTTGTTCTCTTTTCCAACGTTCCAGCTGTGATACAAACGCTCCAGATGATACGTCTTTGCTTTGCTGTTCGGTTCTAAGTCCTTTCGCTGACTGCTAATTATCTCTACTTTCAATTCACCTTGGTTGTCATCTGCCACTTCAATTGTAATTGTTCGTTTTCCACCATAACTATCGTATTGAGGCAATCCGTCTGCTCTTAGATCGTCGAGAGGAACGAACCTCAGGTCGATCAGAAAAACAGCATCCATCTGGACTTGTTTTGGCGGTTCCCTGCATTTCACATCATCGTTGGTGGCATTGAAAAGCATCTGCACCATTCCTTCCGTGGTAAAGGTTCTTTTGCCTTTTGCAAAAATTGGAATACTTGCCTTACCATTGAAAAAATCCCCACTCCCTCTTAAAGGACTGGCAATGGGAAGTTTCAGATCATCTTCACTACTGTCATACTCAAGCTTTCTCCTTTTCCACTCACTGGGGTTCTTTTCCGGGCTGCTGTCGCTGGTTAGCGTTAGATCGATATTCTCAATCTTAAAAGAAGACCAAACAAGAAGTCAATCTCAGTTTTCCTTTTGACCAAGAGTAAGGTGCCCGGGGGTCCGACGGAGCTTCATATTGCGACCTCAAAAAACCCTACATGAGCCTGAAATGTTACCACCCCCCTCCCCCCAAAAAATAAAACTTAAAAAAAATAAGATGTGTATTCGCAAAAGATACGCATCTTTAACTTAAAAATCACGTGATAGATACCTTGACTCCCCCAAAAGTACCAAGGGTGTAAATTTTCAACCAAAATATGTCGAACTCCCACCCCCCCCCCAACATGTAAACAGTCAGTACCCCCAGGGGATGTCTGTTACTCTAGGTTTGTGAAGTAGGTACATTTTTTTAGTGGTAGGTATATTGTACCTTACTGAACTAGTGCACGAACCACAAAGATAATTGATTTACAAATTGCTTACCATCGTCTTTTCATATGTCATTAAATGACTGTCGAAACTGTGGAGATAAAAAAAAATGAACCCTTAATTATGTCACAACTGCTGCGAACCTTTCATCTTTATTACATGTACAGTCCCTGATCAGGGTCCCCTATACCTTGTTGGAATATTGAATCACGTAAAAATATTTGGGCTTTTCACGCATCGTCACGATCGAGTAATTACCAGAGGGTTGTAACATTAATTCACGCAAAAATCAAGCAGGGGCACCCAACGGAACATTTCGGTAAAATATCTGTTCGGATGGAAGGTTGCCTCAAAATTTCGAATCTTTTTTCTCAGCGGATGCTCTAGACTTTTGAAATTTTTCGGAAAACCATACAGGTTTCCTAAAATTTTCGGAATTGATGTGATCACTTTTATCATGTCTCATAATTTTCGGGCGGTGGTCTTTGTTCTCTAAAATTTTCGTCTGACGTAATTCTATTCCAAAGCTGCTAAAAGTTTCGGTGGGCATTAAGGTCATCACGTACACGAACCGAATGAACTAGCTAACGGCATTGACAAGATCGTAAATCATAATTATAATGATATTAACGACAGTCCTGGGGTTAGGGTTACAAACGGCGGAGGTCTAGACACAGTTCAGCTGACAGTTGTTCTCATGCATTTAGAAAACAATTGAGCATACAACTGAGCATAGGAAAGAGATCGGCCTTAACTTCTGTTAACTTGACCTATCTCCTCATGCTCTTAGGGTCATTGTGGGTAATGTTTGTCTTCATATTTCTGTTCCGAGTTTCACTTTCGAGATGAAACTTTTACTCTATTCTATTATTAATTCGCCTTCCCCGCCACGTCAGCTGCCACGTTAAAGAACGCAATATATGCAGGATTCATCATCCTTGTTTCGTCGTTTGTTTGACCTTGCTTACACCTAATATTTGTCAGTTCTCCAAAAAGTCTTGCTATTTTTAAGCCTTGAATTTGATTGAAGGATGCTGATTTCATTTGCTTGTTCAATAAACAGATGGATCAGCAGCTGATCAGCTTGCTCCAGTTTCAGAGTTTGGTGGAGTCAGTTAGTCTTCTTGTCTGTCTTTTCGTAGCATGTGTCAGATGTGTCATGATTTTAACTCTACAAGCTTTTATTCCTAATTTTCGCGCTATATTTTAGCTTATCGCGCTATAATGGCGCCGTAAAGTCATATTTTATCGCGCTATAAAATTAGAAGACGTGTCCTTTGACAAAGTACATCGTGAAACTGACTAACAGCAGCCAATAGTGCTTTCGTAAATAAAACCAAGCATGGAAATTGGGTGAATTTAGCGGTTTCTGGCTCAAATTCGCGATCGCGATATGGATTACATTTTCAGACTCCAGTATTAGATAATACAATTTAGCTACCCTATCTAAGGACCACACCAGGAACACAGTTACGAAAGGGTAAAAAAAGATACCCTTTTTACACTGTTTTTAGAAAACCGAGAATCTCAAAAACCATACCGTCCTATTCCGCGCACGTACCTATATAGCCCATATATGGGAGTACCCCCAAGTTTTTTCTCCAGTTATCATAGGTCAAGTTTTAAACTTAAATAGACATGTTAACCATACAATGCTATTTATTCGTTTCTGCCAAGTGGGATTTTGAGGACTAACTCTACAGCAGTGTGGAATTTACGAAACCTTTAAATTACAGCAAAGCACTAAGATACTACAATACAGATATGTCCAGGATTGAACGATAATGAGATTCAAATTCTAAAAGAGTCCTCATTGGGTAAAAATTATCCAAAACACACAAAATTCTGTCAAACGTGAAGGAATATGAAATTGTCTAATAACCCTGCCAAATATGAAGTACTTAGTCTAGTTAAACGATACTTGCGTTCCATCCTGGACATGAGTGGAACTTAAAATTCATATCTTCCAGCCACCGTGTTTGACCTCTCTCTTTGTATATCGATTTTATCCGAAACATAGTAAGAAAAACCTTATGTCCTGTAATGTGTGCACACTGAAGTCCAAAATATAGTATATATATATAGTATCCACTTATTTACGCCTTAATAAGCTCATAAGCACAATGGACCTGAACGTATTTCACGGGGTTAGGAATAGTCTGGATTGTAGTATCCTGGGCCCGGTTGTTCAAAACCTCGATTAGCGCTAATCCCCGATTAAATATGATTAGATTGCGTTGCTCAAAGCCCGATTAACGCCATTCTGATTCTAATGGGCGGATTAAATTTAATACACCTCCGAAGGAAGATTAAATCGCTAATCGGCCGATTGCGACTTGTTGGTTGGCCTTCCTTGCGTGAGACAAAAACGAGCACGAATTTATCGATATAACGATAGCATACTAATTTACAGCAGTCGAAAGCTTCGCACTCGCTAGTTTTGGTAGAGCCTCAATTGAATAAAATAAAAAACCTCATAGAGCAGTGATAGAGGCGGGCCTACAGAGGAAAACGAAATGTTCATTACGCTCTGAAATCAATCCACCAAGTGCTGATAGCACTACAATTTTACGCCAGTGGTGGCTTACTGCAAGTTGTCGGCGATACAACAGGAGTAGACAAGTCCACCGTTTCGCTGGCAGTCCATAACGCGGACGCCATATTGGAAACAATCACACAACCTCGTTCCCAGGGTCCTCTCTCTATTTTGAGAAAGTCTACTTTCTCGAAGTAGAGAGAGGACCCTGGGAACGAGGTTGACAATCACAGTGCTTACTCACAGAAAATTGCACTATGGTATACTAATTGTCGATGAGTGCGACAATGTAAGTGGTTTTTACACCACGTACTAACCGTTAATCAGCGATTAACTAATCTGTTCTCTAATCGGGCTTTGAACAACGTTCTCAATTCCTCCGATTAGCTAACCCGGTGTTAGCGGTTTTAATCTTCGATTAGGCTTAATCGGAGGTTAGTTTAATCGGGGTTTTGAACAACCGGGCCCTAATGTTGTAAGAGTCCATTAACCGATTCATCCGTGCGCTAGCCTGCGAACAGGCTCCCGGTTCGGTTGGGTTTAGGGCGAGATAGTCAAGTGTAGTCTAGGGCGAGCGGGACGAGCCGAGGGCGGTCTGGTGAGGAGGGAGTGCGCAGGGGAGCCTGTAGACATTCCATTGATGCCGCCGTTCCATGATACCAGCTCCTGGTATCAAGATCTGATTGGTTGAATCGATGACTGTTGACAGCTCTGAGATAAATAATTGACAGATCTTGACAACTGCTTGTAAATTAGCATAATTCTTGCCGAGACCGTCAACAACTGCTCCCGTGTGCACTGCACAGTTCACTGACGACGAATTTGAAGCAGCTTTGAGCAATTCTTTGCAACATTTTCGTCATATCTCTTGTTTGAAACGTGAGTAGAGTATTTGAAACTGTGGCGTAGAAGCGCGATGTTTTCGGAATTCTACAGACTGGTTACGGGAAGAGCCTAATTTTTCAATTGCTGCCGCGTCTACGATGGTAAACAGTGGTAAATAAAATAGACAGGCCAAACACGACTCCAACGGTTCGTGCCATTTGTTGATTTGCCGTTTATTTTTCGGTCTTTCGACCTTTTTGTCGCTTCACTCTTGTTCATGAAAGGCATTTCGTATTGTGTTATAAGGAGAAAACTAGAGCCGTTAGATCGTGCTATGCGGCAAATTTTAAGAAGTCATAGGTTTGCATGATTTCCGCTGTTATCTGCGTGTTGCTTCGTTGAGTTTGACACCTCTATAATTTGCCATGTGTTAGAGTATTGTTTTGGCTCATTTCTATTGCAAGATTTGTTTTTTAAGTCTCCAAGTATTTGCTTTTAAGGGACAAAATATGACATTTACCGTGAACGTGTTGCTTACTCGCATTCTATATTGTGACGCCGGGCCCGGCTATGATTAGAACTGTTTGCAAGTACAGTAGGTAGATTCTTATCACGGGTGCCAAATTTGCCCTCCTACGTTTTCCTTCGTAGCTTTACTTCGAGAAAGCTATAGGCTTGTCTAGAGAAATTCTATTGTTTCTTGCAGCTATCTGATCGAGCTTATGTTCGTAGAGCTCGATGTATAGGTTTATTTCTTCTTTGATTGTTCTGGTGCCACAGGATTTAAATTTAACTCATTACGCGCAACTGTGTTGCGTGTTGTGTATGCCATTGTTCGGCTTAGTTCTGAGTGTAGACCTCTTAAAACTTGCCGCCCAGCACGATCTAACGGCTCTAGTTTTCTCATTTTTTCGTAGGAGTCGTGTTTGGCCTGTCTACTTTATTTACCATCGGTGCATCAATTACGGTAGACTGTTATAAAAAGCCGATTCATCAGCGCGGGGAAACCCATCAATTTTGACAGGTTTAATTACCTCCTTGACAGATATGTAACAGGCTAATCACCAAGGGGCGGAACGGTACATTGAAAACAATGTCTACAGGCTCCCCCGCGTCCCACTCGCTTCGCTCGCGGAGTCACGATGCTCCGACTCCCACTCGCTCGCCGAATTATTTTTCCGACCTCGCTGGGAGCCTGTTCGCAGGCTATCCGTGCGCTCGCTCGCGTTGCTAAGAAGGTGAAACTTCACTTGCGTCAGTCTGAGCGCGGTATATTAATAAACGATTCTAAAACTTTCAAATTCGGTTTCATTTTGTATGTTTTTTATGTGTGTTTCACAAACTTCAAGGGAATAACCTACAACCAAACACAAAAAAGAACAGGAAAACGAGCGCAAAAGAAAAATATAAACCATCTCTCTGTGGCTGTCATGTGCTTCTTTTGATTTTATCGAGCCGCTGGTAGTTTAATCTGCGCACGCGCTGATATCGCACGCACTTCCGGTTCTTAAATGCTAAAGGAAACGCGGTTTTTCATTGGATCCAGCTTTTTTCGTCGATACGATTTAAGCCAGGAGGGAGGGGTCAACACGTCAGATTTGGCTGACCCGATGATCACTGCCATTATGACGTCACGGCGAAAGAAGCGAGAAATGCACAAAATTTTCGAAAATGGCGCCGTCGCCTCTCGCTGAAACAGCGTTTTGAGGCGGATTTCTCCAATCATTCAAGCTTCAAATGGTACTGTATTTGGATCTCATGAAGTAACTATCATTGTTCTTTCTTGAGAGGTAAGTCGATTTTAATTATAACCGAAAAATCTTGCATTAAGTGTATTTAAAGTGCTACAGTCATCGCTCTCAAGTGGAAGTATGTAGTGAAAAATTTTGACTATTCGTCTTGTAAAATTCCCTTTTTTACGAGATCGGTGACCCAGAGAAACATGTAACCTCGTCACAAAATAGCTTTTATGTTCAGGAAAACATTGTAATTGGAGATGATTTTGAAGAATCAGCCGTAAAAATGATCAGTCCATTTGAGTATGAAATATCTGTGACCTCGCGATCGTCACATATTCAAATATTCTGCAACAGAAGTAGCAGACAGGAATATTATCCACAAAGATGGAAATGAGATCTTTCACAGACAAGAGCTTAAGCTTAATTATTTAATTAAGATTTAAGCCTGCCTACTGCAAAACGGTGGTCAAAATGCAAAATGTAGACAGAAGAGGCAGACTAGACTTTTTAAGAATTGAATATTGTATTCCCATTTCCCTAATAGAGAGTTAAAAGATGCCTAGTTAATTTTGTAACCTTCCATACATTTTTTTGTAAAATTTGGCTGGTTAGATGGATGTCTAGATGCAGATTGTGGGGAAAATACAGACAAAGGTATAGAAAAATTAACTGAACGTCTTCTAGCCAGGAATATCATATTCCCATTTTCATTTCTTGCAGCACTTAAGCTACATCCTCCAAACTTGGTGAATACAATCTTCTACTTAGTATTTTAACATTGCAATTCATAAATTGTGTAAAAATCAATTTTGAAAAAACTTTTTTGTGGTCGGATATTTCCCAAACAAACACTGTAATCTGACTGCTTTGCCTACCCCTCAAGATGGTGTCGAAAACCGTGATAAGACCTATTCAATTTCCCAATGGGAGCCTCTGTGGAGGAGATAGTACCAGGCCCCATTTATCTGGTCATGGGTATTGGAGAAAATCCTATCAAACCCCTCTGAGGCAATTTTATCACGTGTTTAGCTGCAATGAAGTTGTCCCTCCAGGATTACTAAGCCCTTTCCTATTAGATTATGAGCTTGAGATTGCTACGAGGTGATAGTTGATGAGGCCGAAGGCCGAATCAACTATCGCCTCATAGCAATCGAGAACAAATAATCTAATTGTTTTAGTAGAATTCTGACTGAAATTAACGTAAAAATAATAACTGTTTCCAATGATTTTCCCACGCATTATTGAGCTTTACCCTTAAACAAAGTTGCACATATTGAACTGTCCTTGGCAAATTTGTAGTTGTTTAGGCACATACCGGCTTTTTCAATATTTTCAAGTTTTTCTAAATAAAGAAACCATAAATGTGCCTCTTTTAGTCTTCTCAGGAATTTAATTACCTGTTTACATCTAACATTCCTTCCAGAACTTCGGAAAAACTATAAAAATATTGCATTTTGTGGACAAGCGGCAGCCACTGTACTCTAATGGCTGATAGTATTCAAGTAGCTCAGCCAATCAGATAACAGCATTTGCATTAGTATACTAGTAGAATTCTACTAATATATTCTATCTGCTTGGAAATGACTTAAACTGTGGATGGGGTTGGATCATTTAATTTATTGTGAGAATTACATTTTTTTAATGGTAACAACTCTATTTAGACATTACAGAAAAAAAGGCGTTCGTAAATACACGTTGAGTTCCTGGTGCTAGACCTCATTAGGAAATTTATCTTTTAGTTTAAATTTTCTGTTGAAAATAGTTAGGAGTGATATAAAACAAAAGGGGAATGGGGTGTCATGTAAACATTTACTCCAGTTGGTAAATATTAATGGGAGACTTATTTGATCTTTTTAAACCTTAGGTCAATAGCATCTTCCACTACCTTTGCAAGACTATTCAAGCAGATCCTGTTTCTGGCAATACATGTAACCATCATGGAAAGCTATCTATTTATTGTCATTGTACTGTCAATTAAACATTTAAAATCCTATCTTGTGTGGTTTTTGGGGGTATTTGCCAAAAATGTTTACTTGTCACTTGCATGATGCATTCTCTTGAAGCCAATAATAAACTCATCAATGGAAAAAGTAAATGGGAGCCTAGGATGGAATGAGCTGGGGAAAAATCAGGCTTGGTGTTTATTTTTACAAGTGCATCCTCTGTGATACTCTTCTCTAGTATATTTCTTTGTAAGTCAGTTTAAACTTAATGTAAAATAATAATTTTTCTGAAAGCTATCTTCATTTACATAGGATCTACGGATGAAAATTAAAAGCATAAAGTATAATAAAATAATTGATTATCATTTCAAACTTGAGGCAGTAAAGCTAATACAGTTTCTCAAGACAGATGCCTTTAGAAAACTCTAGCCAATGGCTTAGCGTACATGTAGGTATTAGGAAGTGTCCCTGTTCATGTTTTCTTTCCTCTTTAATTAATTCACTAGCTGCTTGGAACCAAATTCTGTATCTTTTAGTTCATATAGCATCTTACACAGTTTTCTTTAACAGTCTATACAGGTTTAAGTGAACTCACTGTAAAATGATAAAATTATAACCCAAAGCACCAGTTTAGGATACTTGCCTTGCACTGTATGCGGACGCCCGAGGAAACTGATTCTGCTGCGATCTCCTATTAGACGAACATTTTGACATGAAATGAAGCACATTTCTGCCAAGAGGTCTTGTTCATGTTATTTTGAATATCAACCGTTTCATCTAGGTCTCCCGTACAGTGATGTTATATCATTTTAGCATCTAAAATCCGCACAACGTCTGCTCGGGAGCTTGCGTCAGCTGGCTAGCATCGCAGAAGAAAATGTTATCTTCGACGGTTTTGCCGATAATTTAGCGAAGAAAAATAAATCCTTGGTACATTATCTACTTCCAAACCCAGCATATGACTTGATAGTTCAAATGTCTTTGTAAGGGAGCATTTTCCGCGAAAGATATTCTCATATTTCGGTGGTTTCGAGTATAATTTGATCACCAGATCCTCCATAGGCCCGCGCTATCGTTCGCAAAAAAATGGGTTTAAACCCACTGATCATTTTTATGCATATGTTTAATGAGTCGTTTCCATCACCATTCAAACATTTTAAACCGTGTCAAGATCATATTTTTGTGTTCGTGTAGTTCATTGTTTTGTTCTCAAGATATCGCCCAAGAAAAGGGCACGAAGCTTCACTTTTCAATCGCGTATTCAATTGAGCGATCTCGAAATTGTGCTTGTTTTTGCGCCTTCCGACATTTAGTTTTTGAAAACCAAAGTATTTTTGGACACAATATTAACAGGATATTTTATTCCTGCGGTCCGTCGATCGCTTTCTTTTAAATTCTTTGAGCAATCATTGGATGAAAAACTTGTCTGGTGCCATATTTTAGCGGCCATTGAAACCTCACGGACCGGTTCACTCGTGACGTCATAATGGCTAAGATCATCGGCCGCGCAATCGCATGGCTGTGCAAGCAAAGTTGACCCCTCCCTCCTGATTTAAGCTAACGTTGGAAAAATAAAAAATCATACCTTTTCCCCTAAATTTTGAAGTCATCATTTATTTTCTAAATTCTCTCGAAACCTCTCAGACATAAAGCAAAATCTAGCGTAGCTGAGATTAAAATGAAAATATTAAATCAAGTGAAAACCCCACAAAGTAATATGCTTGATACCAGTTACTGCAGAGTGCCAACAAAACAAGTCAACTTTAATCTTCTAGGAATAAATACGAACAGAACATATTCGCATATTTCTTAATAGGAAAATCTTTATGCAAATTTGGTCCTTAAATTCAAAGGCCCCAATAGCTTCGTACAAATAATACTACAGCTTGCTGGTTATCACTGTAACGTAAATAATCACAAATACCCTACGATCTTCGCACTTTCTACATACACATGTAATTCAGTTTGATTTATGAAACGAAAATCAAACATAAGATCGTCAGGTTCGTGACCATTTTATCACTTTAATTAAATTGTATACCTTTACTTTCTTATCACTTCCTTTTGACTTATCAAATTTCTCTCGTTCTTGCTCAAATCAGGGCCGGTGTAAGTTGTTTCGTGATCTGATTTCCTTTTTTTAGTGTAAGTTCAAAACGCACCAGCTTAATTTTGCCCGGCCTTGGATATTGACTACAGTATGTTCTCTCGATCAGACGATTGGCAGTTGATTGGCAGATAGATTCAATTAGTTGATGACCACAGCTGGATACGCAATACGCAACACTACGTGAGAACTAGATAATTAAAAAAACTAGCGAAATCATGAGCTTTATATATATTTTTGGCTTTTATTGGCTAAAGGTGTCAATAACACGATCCTCTATTACTTCAGTATATCCGTAGAAATTTCTAAGAAAAAGGACCAGAAGTTGGTAGCGATATAAATGCTTCTTTCTTAATTCCTATGATCCAAATTTTACGCAGATTCCGTTTCACCATTGAGATTAGAAGAACGTTTTAAGCGTTTTCATTACTTTCCACGGTCTTCGCGCTGAAGAAAATTTAGTGGTGAGCACGATAGAAAGTTGATGTCTCGGTACTATTGCCCTTTGAAATTCTGATGTTCTCAGCCTATAGTTCTTTGATAGAAACACTACTGTTCAAATGGAAAGTGTCGTCTATTGTGTATAATTAGTATAGCTACTTTTCACTTAGTGGATACTTCATCCATAATAGTATTTTTAACTATCTTACGGAAGGAGAGAATGTCTCGATGTGAGAAGTCTGGATTCCAAGTAGACCACTGCAAGTCTCTGCTGACAAATTCCAAGAACTGTTCAAAACATTTCATGACATACAAACCACAGTCTTTATCATTTGGCTGTCGAGGGACGGTGGGATATCTGACCTGCTCCACTTCCAGTGTCTTTCTTCCACCTTGCGATGGTCTAGCTGACCACACGTCTTTGAGGTATCTGACTATCCTACGTTCAACAGTTTTTTGCTGCTTCTGTAGAGAATCGAGTATCATCAACTTTATGTTGGGATCCGTCCTGACGATTACTAAAATGCAATGGTGACTATCACACACGGGAATTATCAGGTACTTCTTGGAGAAGATGTCAGTGTTTTTTGTCCATTTCAACAATGCCTGTGGGTTGAATTGCGACAGTTTTTGATAGAAACAGGAATTGTAAAGATATAACATCGTCTTTAGATCGCAATGTAGCCGATTTTCAGCAGCATGAAGCAGATAAAAATCCAGAACGTCATCATTTACTTCTTGGTCTTTCTCGAGGCAAACTGTAAAGCAACTGTGCACATCGACACTCCCAAAGTTGTTTTGATATGACAACAGAGTGGACACAGGAAGAATGAGGACATCGTCACTTTCTGCAGACTTTCGTTCTTTGATATTCAATACGAGAGCTTCAAATGTCAGATCCTCTATGGTGAGTCTTCTTTGAGATGTTGCAACTTCCACGAAGTATCTTACGTATTGTATAAGATCGTCGAAGTTGTCGAATTTTAGTATGATAGATGACCCTTTGTCATCTACCATTCCTCTCGAATTTCTTGCGTGAGAATCTATCACATACCATTCGGAATAGCTTTGTGCACAAGCGATAGTGTAGTCTAAAATTCGTAACAACAAACCAGTGGCTTTCTCTTTTTGACATTTTTGAAAGATATCCTCCAATCTATCGAAGTCATCGGCATCTGAGTTAGTGTCCCTTTTATCAATTGTCC
>JAHPZR010005432.1:0-7500 GCA_019787425.1 Platygyra sinensis
TAATATCGGTCAACTTAAAACGCTTCTCGGTTGTATTATTAATCGACATCGATAACATTGTGTATTTTGAACTGGTTTATTGTTAAAACCAACGGTGGTAACATAATAAGAACGTGCTATTCCGAGACACGAGGTGACCATTTGATAACTGAATTAGTAATTGTTTATCGATGATATGAAAATTTGCCTCTTGAATGAAACAAAATCATTCCTCTTCCACTTTTTTCATAAGCCAATAACAATATTTCATCTTTCTCTAGCAGGAAATGAGCGAGAATATCTTCATTTGTATGTTTTTTTTTTGAAAAAACAAGGGTATCATGTTACAAACTTTGCGAGGAAAACAAAAGTATCAAGTTACAAATGTTGTCGTTGAAAAAATAAAATTATCACGTTTGCTAGTTTAACGTATCAATGAATTTAAAATGACCGAAATTCAACGTAAAACACCAGAGTAAAATTTAAAATCGTCTTGACAAACAATAATTGTAAGTTATTTTTGAGCTTTGAACTAACAGGTTACATATAGGCAGCGGATGACTCAAAAAGTACTGACAATCCTGCATAATAATCTGCACTATCTGAGATTGTCTCACTAGTTAGCGTACGTAATGTATAATGTATTTCACACACAGTAAAGACAAAATAATTACCCGAACATCTACCTTCACGTTTCTTGTCTGCAAGCAGTCATTGTTGATTCACTGGTGACTATAGACACGCAATCAACTGATCAATCTGTAGCACAACAACTGACAACGACTAAACCGTCACGAACCGTTTACTCCCTGTAGCCGATTGCACCATCAGGCGTAAATGCTGCGAAATCTTCGATGACGTAATGGTCTTAATCAGGAACTATTTCTAAGATATGTCTGCGTATGAAAGGCACGAATAATGCGACACCAAGGCTATAAACAAAAGCTTTTTCTCTTCATAGTCGCGATTAAATTATGTCGGTTTTCTTTACGAGTAAGAAGCTAGCGAAGTAGTCACGCGAGTCACATAATTAAAGAGTTACGCTGTCCACGGCTATTTTTAGTACGGTGGTTATTTCCGTACCAATGACGTAATCCTTGCACGTTCTGACACGTTCTTTTGCTTCGGATCGAACGCTTGGATAAAACCAAAAAATATATATTTCACACACAATAAAGGACACATTTCGTGTAACATTTTCGTGTACTGATGTTCAGTCAAACGTTTTTGCAGAATCATCATTACAGGTTGCGTGATTCAAAGTCCCGACCGAGACTTGGCCGAGCAGAGGTCTGCGTCTGGTCACCGACAAAACCAAAAAAAACAAGAACCGCGGCGCGGTTGTAACCGCGCCTTAAAAATCACGGTTACTCACACTGTCCGACTCCGAGCAATGCAAAATACAAAAAAAAAAGACGTAAGGGAAGACTAACTTCGTCGTACAATAGATGGTGTGCTTATAACTCCGAACTCCGATGAAACCTAAAACCACCAAGTGCATTAGTATGTCTTATTACGGCTAATTTTAGAACTCTTAGGGTTTTCCCCCTGCAAGTCTTGGCAAGTTCTTGTTTACCTCAGCAAAGAGCCCAAGAATTCACTTGAATTGCCTAATCCCACAAGAAATATTCGCAAATGTGCAAATAAATTAATGACCGATACTTTTGGCGGAATAGACTTGCAAAGTAAGCAGGATATTATTTGTTACGTAGCGAAAGGGAAACCTGCAACGTCAGCGCATTATGTGGCTGACGTCATACCTTTCTTAGTGCAGAGTACACTATTGGGATGGTTTGGGGATTGACGGCGCTAAAGCACTATGGCATTAAAGTTTAATGTTTGTTTAATTAATTAACTCCAATTAATTAATTCGCTTTGTTTTGAGGAGGTGGGGTAGGTACCTTTAATGGGCCCTTTGCAGTTTACGATCACATGGTACAAAAACCGCCATGCTGGAGAGCAAACTGCCCACTGGGACCTCCAAAACAAAGCAACTTAACTAAATATTTTTTTTGTTTTGGGGGTCCCAGTGGGCGGTTTGTTCTCCAGCATGGCGGTTTTTGTACCATGTGATCGTAAACTGCAAAGGGCCATTAAAGGTACCTACCCCACTGCAAAGGGCCCATTGCTACGTAAAACGTACTACACTTAAATGACATCGTGGATAACATCACAAAACTGCATATGGTTCCAATATTCTCGTTACCCTAGTGGTACTATTCTCTTAAGAACAACAGCAATTTACTCGAAGCGCATGCCCAGATTGATTAGCATTGTGTTAAGTATATTTTAGGCAAATTAAACAATACATTTCATGTACACAATTATACACGAACGTTAAGTGCTTTTCCTTATGCTCGAACACAACATGTAAGACGCATGCGCTCTACCATTGTCAGCATGATACAATCCGTTCTCGAGTTCAGATTCATGTGTGCGATACCATACTCTCGTCTTAACGGACGATAGCTGTTATAACTTCAAGTAATATCAGTTCTCCCTTTTAGTGCAAAGAACGCTTCTCTGACAGCGTATCTTTTGGAATCATCCCTATCTCGGTTCAAAAACGTCGTGTGCTGTTTTCAAACTATTTCGTGTTTGCTAAGCTCTAAAGAGGGAAACGAATAGATCTCCTCACCCGCTTGTTTATTTTATCCCCTATGAAAGAGAACAAGAAGTTCACAAATGTATTCACCCGAAACATTTCGGAGTTAGCGGCATTAAAATTACTAATGTCATGACAAAAGAAACTCCTCAAATATTGCTGTAGACACTGTGGCACTTACGGAAACCGCAAATAAATTTAGTCAGTCTTTGAGCGGACTCATTCACCGATGTAGGATATAATATCGGTCAACTTAAAACGCTTCTCGGTTGTATTAATCGACATCGATAACATTGTGTATTTTGAACTGGTTTATTGTTAAAACCAACGGTGGTAACATAATAACAACGTGCTATTCCGAGAGGCGAGGTGACGATTTGATAATTGAATTAGTAATTGTTTATCGATGAAATGAAAATTTGCCTCTTGAATGAAACAAAATCATTCCTATTCCATTTTTTTTTCATAAGTCAATAACATTATTTCATCTTTCTCTAGCAGGAAATGAGCGAGAATATCTTCATTTGTATGTTTTTTTTTGAGAAAACAAGGGTATCATGTTACAAACTTTGCGAGGAAAACAAAAGTATCAAGTTACAAATGTTGACGTTGAAAAAATAAAATTATCACGTTTGCTAGTTTAACGTATTAATGAATTTAAAATGAACGAAATTCAACGTAAAACACCAGAGTAAAATTTAAAATCGTCTTTACAAACAGTAATTGTAAGTTATTTTTGAGCTTTGAACTAACAGGTTACATATAGGCAGCGGATGACTCAAAAAGTACTGACAATCCTGCAAAATACTCTGTACTATCTGAGATTGTCTCACTAGTTAGCGTACGTAATATTAACTTCAAATCCAACGCTTCGATAAAGCCGGAAAAATGTATTTTACACACAGTAAAGACAAAATAATCACCCGAACATCTACCTTCACGTTTCTTGTCTGCAAGCAGTCCTTGTTGATTCACTGGTGACTATAGACACGCAATCAACTGATCAATCTGTAGCACAACAACTGACAACGACTAAACCGTCACGAACCGTTTACTCCCTGTAGCCGATTGCACCATCAGGCGTAAATGCTGCGAAATCTTCGATGACGTAATGGTCTTAATCAGGAACTATTTCTAAGATATGTCTGCGTATGAACGGCACGAACAATTCGACACCAAGGCTATAAACAAAAGCTTTTTCTCTTCATAGTCGCGATTAAATTATGTCGGTTTTCTTTACGAGTAAGAAGCTAGCGAAGTAGTCACGCGAGTCACATAATTCAAGAGTTACGCTGTCCACGGCTATTTTTAGTACGGTGGTTATTTCCGTACCAATGACGTAATCCTTGCACGTTCTGACACGTTCTTTTGCTTCGGATCGAACGCTTCGATAAAACCAAAAAAATATATTTCACACACAATAAAGGACACAATACGTGTAACATTTTCGTGTACTGATGTTCAGTCAAAAGTTTTTGGAGAATAAACATTACAGGTTGCGTGATTCAAAGTCCCGACCGAGACTTGGCCGAGCAGAGGTCTGCGTCTGGTCACCGACAAAACCAAAAAAATAAACCGAAGGTAAAACATTAACCGCGCACGCCTACGGCTGCGCGGTTAAAAAAATAAAAATAAATGCCGTGTAAAACTAGAACCGCGCCTCTTTCTAAGATATGTCTGCGTATGAACGGTACGAACAATTCGACACCAAGGCTATAAACAACAGCTTTCTCTCTTCATAGTCACGATTAAATTAAGTTGGTTTTCTTTACGAGTAAGAAGCTAGCGAAGTAGTCACGCGAGTCACATAATTCAAGAGTTACGCTGTCCACGGCTATTTTTAGTACGATGGTTATTTTAGGATATCTTATTACGGTTAATTTTAGATCTTCTAGGGTTTTCCCCCTACAAGTTCTGGCAAGTTCTTGTTTACCTCAGCAAATACTTAAATTTCCTTCAAATCTCTTCACTCACTTCGATGACCCCAAGAATTCACTTGAATTGCCTAATCCCACAAGAAATATTCGCAAAAGTTGAAATAAGTTAATGACCAATACTTCTGGTTAAAAAAACTTGCAAAGTAAGCAGGATATTATTTGTCACCTAGCGAAATTGAAACCTACAACGTCAGCGCATATTATCTGGCTGACGTAATACCTTTTTTAGCGTACGTAATATTCCCTTCGAATCCAACGCTTCGATGAAGCCAGAAACTAAAATTTATTTCACACACAGTAAAGACAAAATAATCACCCGAACATCTACCTTCACGTTTCTTGTCTGCAAGCAGTCCTTGTTGATTCACTGATGACTATAGACACGCAATCAACTGATCAATCTGTAGCACAACAACTGACAACAACAACAACAACTATACACGAACTGTGTAAGCCTGTTATTGCATAATCACTTTGATATCCGTTGAAATCGATTGCACCATCATGCGAAATCTTCGATGACGTAATGGTCTTAATCTGGAACTTTTTCTAGGATATGTCTGGGCATGAACGGTACGAACAATTCAACACCACGGCTATAAACAACAGCTTTGTCTCTTCAAAACCACGATTAAATTTAATCGGTTTTTTTTACGAGTAAGGAGCTGGCAAAATTGTTACGCGAGCAACATAATTCAAGAGTTAAGCTGTCCACGGCTATTTTAAGTACGGTGGTTATTTCCCTACCAATGACGTAATCCTTGCATAGTGGTACTATTCTCTTAAGAACAACAGCAATTTACTCGAAACGCATGCGCAGATTGATTAGCATTGTGTTAAGTATATTTTAGGCAAATTAAACAATACATTTCATGTACACAATTATACACGAACGTTAAGGGCTTTTCCGTATGTAAGAACACAACATGTAAGACGCATGCGCTCTACCATTGTCAGCATGATACAATCCGTTCTCGAGTTCAGATTCATGTGTGCGATACCACCCTCTCGTCTTAACGGACGATAGTTGTTATAGCTTCAAGTAATATCAGTTCTTCCTTTTAGTGCAAAGAACGCTTTACTGACAGCGTATCTTTTGGAATCATCCCTATCTCTGTTCAAAAACGCCGTGTGCTGTTTTCAAACTATTTCGTGTTTGCTATCCTCTAAAGAGGGAAACGAATAGATCTCCTCACCCGCTTGTTTATTTTATCCCCTATGAAAGAGAACAAGAAGTTCACAAATGTATTCACACGAAACATTTCGGAGTTAGCTACATTAAAATTACTAATGTCATGACAAAAGAAACTCCTCAAATATTGCTTTAGACACTGTGGCACTTACGGACACCGCAAATAAATTTAGTCAGTCTTTGAGCGGACTCGATCACCGATGTAGGATATAATATCGGTCACCTTAAAACGCCTCTCGGTTGTATTAATCGACATCGATAACATTGTGTATTTTGAACTGGTTTATTGTTAAAACCAACGGTGGTAACATAATAACAACGTGCTATTCCGAGAGGCGAGGTGACCATTTGATAATTTAATTAGTAATTGCTTATCGATGAAATGAAAATTTGCCTCTTGAATGAAACAAAATCATTCCTCTTCCATTTTTTTTCATAAGTCAATAACATTATTACATCTTTCTCTAGCAGGAAATGAGCGAGAATATCTTCATTTGTATGTTTTTTTTTGAGAAAACAAGGGTATCATGTTACAAACTTTGCGAGGAAAACAAAAGTATCAAGTTACAAATGTTGACGTTGAAAAAATAAAATTATCACGCTTGCTAGTTTAACGTATTAATGAATTTAAAATGAACGAAATTCAACGTAAAACACCATAGTAAAATTTAAAATCGTCTTTACAAACAGTAATTGTAAGTTATTTTTGAGCTTTGAACTAACAGGTTACATATAGGCAGCGGATGACTCAAAAAGTACTGACAATCCTGCAAAATACTCTGTACTATCTGAGATTGTCTCACTAGTTAGCGTACGTAATATTAACTTCAAATCCAACGCTTCGATAAAGCCGGAAAAATGTATTTTACACACAGTAAAGACAAAATAATCACCCGAACATCTACCTTCACGTTTCTTGTCTGCAAGCAGTCCTTGTTGATTCACTGGTGACTATAGACACGCAATCAACTGATCAATCTGTAGCACAACAACTGCCAACGACTAAACCGTCACGAACCGTTTACTCCCTGTAGCCGATTGCACGAAATCTTCGATGACGTAATGGTCTTAATCTGGAACTATTTCTAAGATATGTCTGCGTATGAACGGCACGAACAAATCGACACCAAGGCTATAAACAAAAGCTTTTTCTCTTCATAGTCGCGATTAAATTATGTCGGTTTTCTTTACGAGTAAGAAGCTAGCGAAGTAGTCACGCGAGTCACATAATTAAAGAGTTACGCTGTCCACGGCTATTTTTAGTACGGTGGTTATTTCCGTACCAATGACGTAATCCTTGCACGTTCTGACACGTTCTTTTGCTTCGGATCGAACGCTTGGATAAAACCAAAAAATATATATTTCACACACAATAAAGAACACAATACGTGTAACATTTTCGTGTACTGATGTTCAGTCAAAAGTTTTTGGAGAATAAACATTACAGGTTGCGTGATTCAAAGTCCCGACCGAGACTTGGCCGAGCAGAGGTCTGCGTCTGGTCACCGACAAAACTAAAAAAAATAAACCGAAGGTAAAACATTAACCGCGCACGCCTACGGCTGCGCGGTTAATAAACCGAAGGTAAAACATTAACCGCGCACGCCTACGGCTGCGCGGTTAATTAGCCTTGTCACAATGACTGAGCAATTTATTTTAGTCGTTTACGTCTGCTGCTGTAAATAGTTTATATTGTAATGATACTCTATTTAGTATAGCCGGAACGTTCTAGACGTTTTGCTGTAAAGTATATAAGTAAATCGGTGTAGTGTTTAGAGGGTTTTTTT
>JAHPZR010005432.1:15000-29203 GCA_019787425.1 Platygyra sinensis
CTGGGTAACATATTTCAGGCAGGTTTTATTATTTACCTTGTTGACTTATTCAGTAACGGTTGGCCTTGCACACGACAATTCGCGTGCTACGCAAAACGTTTAACTGTAAGAGCGCGCACACGACGATCATAAAATAAAGATACATTGTTCTTTAAAGAACTGAATTAATTTCTCTAAATTCCACACCTCACGCCACGGTAGAACAAGATAGAAGCAACTGCAAAAAGAGTTGAGACGCTCTCTGGTTGTGGGTTACTATTGAGACAATCACATAGTTCTAGTTCATCCACCCCTCCCCCTCTTATCAACGCTGTAAAAAACTTCGTAATTTATACTTTCAACACTATAAGCACCAACCTGTATTAAAACGGGGTAGGCAGAGTGGTTTCAGGTACATATATGTTATTGGCCGGCGGGGAGGTCCGTATAGGGAAAAATTGTGACCGAAAAAAAGATAACTGTAATTTTCTTTTTTTCGGCTCGTGAGCGGGCGGAATTCAACAAATCCTGCAATCTGATTGGTTCCTGGAGCGGGCGGAATTCTCTCATACGGACCGCTTCAGCGGGCGGAATCCATCGAGTTGATCTATTTTCGTGAATGAATTGGCGGTTCTCGTCAATCTTTCGCCCTTTTTTCACTTCCAAAGACGATTAATTAACGCAAGTTTACCTCTATTCACCTTTAGATGGCAATGAAAGTTACTGTAAGTAAATTCAATTGAAGCTTTTGAGAGTTTGTTTGGCTGTTTGCTGCTCGACGCTGTAATGGCGCGTAATCCTGTGTGTCTCTCTGTACAATTTTAAGTAAAAACTGAGTCAATTTCAGTCGAGTTTCCCTTTCTAATCGTTGCTGTCCTTCAGAGAATTGCTGTGGAGTACACTTAACGAATTTTCTCGTTATCTGCTACTCAATTTCGGCAGAAAAGTCTAATTCCGTCGAGTGATTCGCAATGATCGACAAAAAGCTGTTTTTGTAGTACAACTCAGTCAAACTTTGAACAAAATTTCGCACCTGGAAAACAATTTTGGAGACCTTAACTAGGAACTAAATGCACTAACATAAAGTAGTTCGAAATGAATCTGTTCGTTAATACATCTTTCTTCGTGTAGTATCTGATTTTTTCGTTCTTTTGTTGGTTAGATTTTTTGCGAATGGTTTGTAGACGACGCGTAAGCCGATTCAATGGCAAAGTTGCGTAAACAAACGCACTTGTGAGTCAGTTTACGGCAAGAAAAAAAAGATAAAAATGTTATTGGCCGGCTTGGGGTCGGTCCGTATAGGGAAAAACTGTGACCTCGGGCTCGAAAATGCTGCCCTCGGCCTGCGGCCTCGGGAAGCATTTTCAAGACCTCGGTCACAATTTTTCCCTATACGGACCTCCCCGCCGGCCAATAACATATATTAAGTTAATTTTTTTTGGTTTGGTTTTGTTTTTTTAAAAGTTTTAAACGACTGTAATTGAAACAATTAGGAGATTGTTATCAAATTTTCCAGGTCGGCGAGTGGGTTTTCTCTTCAGCTCACGATATCATGACGTCAGTTACCGGAAGTGACATTACACTTCCTTAGCAACGCGTGAAAATCCGTCCGTGGGCCCTTAACTGCTTGACGCAGTTCATTATACACGTAAGTAATGCATTCTGACGTATGCAAATTAATTGCGCAGCTGATTCGTTGCGGCAGGCTTAAAAAAGCACGCTGAAAAAAGCCTCGCTAAAGAACGAAAAAGGCCATCTGGAAATGGGAACTATTACAAGACAGATTCTGATTTGCTTGGTTATCGGCTTCTTCATTTGCGGTCTTCACTGCAAGATTTTGGTATATCGTAAGTATTGCTAAAAATTTTTTTCGTGTGAAATCCTTTCGTTAAATAACAGTTACACGCATCTTTACAATACGTTTAGTCTTACAATACGTTGTCGTTTACAGAATAAGTAAAGTCTTATACAAAGAAGATAAAGTTATTCAACTGCAAAGGCGCGTGCATTTCAGTAGAATAAATACAGATTACATTTTGAAAACAGTTAAGGAAGTTTCATGTCTACCGTTAAAACCGTTAAAAAAGTTACGAGCGCGCGGATTTCAAAGTGCACATGCATTGATACATGGCGAGGTTTTCGTCTACCAAAAAAAATGCGAAATCTTTAAAATGGCTTCCATCGAGCTCCGTTCCTTATGTGTCTTAAATGTTCATCTTTTCTTTCTTTTTAGCTGAGCCGGCAAAATGTGAATATGACATTGACTGTTTAAGAGGGAAAGCCACGTGTGTAAGGAGAGAGTGTCATTGTACGGAAATTTACGATTATGGAGATGGGAAAAATAATTGCGCGAGTAAGTACAGAAGCTTTTGTAACAAAGCACTCAGCGGTGTTCTCAAGAACGAAACCGATCATAACGTTTCAATTTTCAAACAATTCATTTTATTCTGTAAATTTGAAGTGTCTTAACAATACCAAGTTAAAGCTGTCTTCATTAGCGAGACAAACCAATCAAAACTCCAAGAAATTACCTGTAGCAGGAGCCGACGAAACGAGGGTGTTAATACGTCTGAGAGTTTCTATTTATGTCTGAGTTTTTCTTTATTTTGTTACAGAGAAAATATCGAGAGTTTTGAAACTGGCCAATCACGAGGCGTTTTCATGCAAGATTAAGACAAATTGCGAAAAGTGTGATAGCAAAATCCACAGTATCAGAGATAGTGAATGCATGTGACATTGTGAGAGAAAGGGAGTGAGAATGAAAGAGAGTAATATGGTAGTAGAGGCTTGACGAAACCACGACGACAACGACAACGACAACGACAACGACAACGACAACGACAACGACAACGACAACGACAACGACTACGACAACGACAACGACAACGACAACGACAACGACAACGACAACGACAACGACAACGACAACGACAACGACAACGACAACGACAACGACAACGACAACGACAACGACAACGACAACGACAACGACAACGACAACGGCAACGACAACGGCAACGGAAATGGAAACGACAACGGCAACGGCAACGACAACCTCACTATACAAAGGCCTTATGAGTAGACCAATAGCAGTGCACATGCGATGTAGATCTTGTGCATTTCTTTGCCGTGAAATAACTACGTTCTGCGCATTTCGGAGGACGCAAAACGACGGCGGCTAATTTGTCGTATTTTCGTTTGGAATTAAACGCTGATGTTACATATTTATCTCGAGAAAGTTTTGAGAACACAACTCTTTTAAAAGTAAATATATCAAGAATCAAAAGAAGCGCTACTCTAATATTGACCAATTTACAACCTCTTAATGTTTTTTAACTTTTTTTTCTTTTATTACCTGAGTGAAGTTACGTTAATTTTAATCATAGCATTTAATATAGTTAAAAAACTTTTAAATCATCGTAATTAGGTAAAAACATATTTTTTGTCTCTTTTGTAACTTTTCATTTAACATTTTTATTGTTCATACCTTACAAAACAATGCAATTTATTTAAAAATTATCAATACCACAGACTTTCAATTGCGCATTACAATATTGATAGCATTATAAAATGTACATCTAATTGCAAGAGATAAATAATAATCAAAATCAGGAAGCTAAAAGAAATCACGGATGGATGGATGGATGAATTAATTGATTGATTGATTGATTGATATATTGCTTGACTGATTGATTGATTGATAGATAGATTGATTGATTGATTGATTGATTGATAGATAGATTGATAGATTGATAGATTGATAGATTGATTGATTGATTGATTGATTGATTGATTGATAGATAGATTAATAGATTGATTGATTGATAGATTGATCGATTGATTAATAGATGGACAGATCGATAAATAGATAGATTGATAGACAGATAGATAGGTAGATAGATAGATAGAAAAATTGATTAATTGATTGATTAATTGATTGATTAATTGATTGATTGATTGATTGATTCATTCATTGATTAATTGGGCCGCCACGAAGTCCCTCGGAACGTCTCACAGTATTGGCTGAGAAATTGATATACAAACAAAAGTAACAATGTGCTCTTGCCCGAAAGCAATAGAGCTTCGTGACAACAACATTAATTGACTGATTGACTGACTGATTGATTGACATATTGATTGATTGACTGACTGATTGATTGATTAATTGTTTGAACAACTGTGACTTACTAGTTTTTTACTACGGGGTTAACCTCGTCACTGCTTAAGCTGTCTGTTGACGTGATTCCCTGGCAAAATAACCCGCATAGATTTTCGGTGAAACTTGGCATGCCTTCGTTACAGTATAAAGAGATGATAAAAACGTAATAAAACGAGGGGGTCACCGTGCTAGTTTTCATGCCACAATAGTGGCAAATATGGTTATTTCGGTGGCTTTTGGTTATCTCAGTGCGCAACAAATAAGCCCGATTATTTTTCAATGCAACGGGTTATATTACACAGAGTTTGACTTTCCTTGAGTGTTTATTGTCCCCGAAAAATGCCTTCAAATACCCTGCATTTTTTATCCTTTAAAGGAAACGTAAATTGTACATGCGCCTTTCGTCCCGTTATGTCTTCCCCTGTAGACTTAATTTCATTTGCTAAAAAGTAGCCATAGATTTCTGTTATTTTTTTTTAATTATTGAAGATACTGTTGTTATTAAAATTATAAAATAAAAATGTAGGTCACCCTCCCTGTCGAACTTAGCCTGAGGGATATCTCTTATGTCATGTATGTACACGCGCTCGTGCGACTTAGGGATGCGCAATACAATACTGAGGAATCATCTTAAGGACGTTCGCGCTAATTGTTTCTGCGTATCCTTACTGCGCACGCAAATTCACATGCCACGTCATGCATCGAGCGCGCGCGCTCATTACTAAAATGAACAATGATAGGGCAGATGGCCATTCCTATAGCTTTGATTGGATTTAACGATCTTGGATGTTCGGTGACCCCTACTTTTCTTTTCAGAAACAGATTTTATTTACAATTATCTCCACTTTGTCCAAAGATGAACAAAAAATCAATGTGGGAAGTTAAAAAAATTTAAAGATTTCTGTCCAAGGGATATGGAATCCTGCCACCTTGCGGCTGCAAGGCGCGTGAAACTATGGTCGCTAAATGCGAACTTTTTCTTTGAGGAACCTCACCAGTTGACTAAATTCGCTTAATAGGTCCATTCAAACCATATTTGGCAGAGAACACTTCCCTTCAAAGCTCTAATTGCAATATTTTGATACTTGCAGCCACTTCGGTCTTCTTCGCTTACGAAGCCCGATTTACTCAGACTTAGGTGTTTTTCCGGGCATGTTCTCTCCGAAACGAAGTCGGTGACCCCCCACTTTTTTTACATTTCTGACATCACTAACTCATTATCTTTCAATGGTAAAATTTTCAGAAAAAAATCAATGTTAGAAAATTTTCGCGCGAACGTCCTTAAGAAAGCTCGAGAGGGTTTTTAGCTGCATGTGCGCGTGCAATCTATATACGTCATTACTAAGATGCACGCGTCAGCGGAATGAATCAAAATCAGAGAGGGAAGAGTAGAGAAAATAGATCTTGTAACACGCTAACGCAAATGCGAACGGTAAAGCTCTCCCAAATTGGTTTTGGTTACTTTTCTTGCAACCCGTAAAACCATCGTAAGGAAAAATATCTCCATGTCACAAAGAATACGTCCGGATGAAAGCCGGTCGTTTCGCACGCGCAGGAACTCGATTGAGCGCGCGTGAACAACTTCGCGCATGCGTAATGTGGGATCTAGTCGACGTTGACTTTTTTTATATTTTCCAACTTCGTGCGCTTATATTTTCCTTTCCAGTCGGTGAATTTTTTTAAATTTTTTTGGTGACAACTCAGATCAATCGGATGCGTATATATACCAAGTCTTAAAAAATTCTATAGGTGCAAAAAAAAATTAAACAGCAGTAGTCGAAAATTACGTTTGTACTTCCTTCTGTCCTACAGAATTTTTCTACATATTTTGACGATCGTTCCTAATAACACGTAATATAGGAGTTTGAGAAGATTTCACCGACCCGTTCTCTTAATAACAAGATAGCTTTCGATTTTGGGGGTGCAACTGAATGCGTTATATCGTTGTCATGGTAACAGGTTTTCTGGAAAAAATATGATATAATGATTCTATGACGTTTCATTTATGTCTGTGGTAAATTTTACACTGAGACGATAAACCAAACTGTAATTTGAAAAGAATTTGTAAAACTAGTCTGGGGAAAATGAAAACTGTTTCGAGCCACCTTAAGGTCATATAATGTTGATTGTTTTTAGTTTAGTAAGTGCTGATTCATCTCTTGGCAGGATGGAGGACGTGCACTACAGCAGTTTGCCCTAGCAACTCGAGATGTTTGATGCACCCGGACAACTCTGACGTAACCTGCAAATGCTTACCTGGATTTTTCGGAAGAGCTAATAACCCTTTCTGCAAGAGTACAGGTAAATTAATAAGCTACGCCATCTTGAAATTATTTGTAAATAGCAGACTTAGCCCTGCAACGCAACTGGGAATGGCAATCACCCTGAAATAAATAAACATGACGAAAATGCCGCGGCTATCTGAGGTATCATTTTTCTTTAAGAAGAAAAGACTGAAAGAACTTTGGTATGTCAGATCCAGTAGCTACATTACATGCAATTACGTTGAGAATTACCACGAGCGCGCGTTGTGTTGGATATGAAATGGTGGATAGCGCATAGCGCTATAATCATTTCATATCCAACAAGCACGAGTAGCAAAACTGGTTTAATAAAAGCGCTCCCAAAAAAAAGAAGACTAAAACAAAATAAAAGTTTTGAAAACGTCCCATGAAATCACATCTACGTCAACAATATTTGAGAGCATAATATAATGGTCCAAAGCTCGTGCTGCCAATGAAAACTCTGAAAATGGATTATGAAGTGATCCAGCTTTTAATAATTCGCCTCATGGACTATTGACCCGTGGACCTTGAGGGCAAATGGTCTAATTGTTTTAGTATCACCCAACTAGAAAAGGCAATAATTAAGGTAGCAAATGCAATATGAAGAAATCTTTAAAAACGAAAGAAAAACCGGCGAGTTTTACTCCTCGATATCTATTACTATTGTTATACTATGTGATAATCATTTGCACATTCACTTGCACCTTGGTATTTAATCATATGCACTTGCACTTTAATTGCATTATACAGCATTGTCACGCGCGTATCCGATAGTATGTATTTATTTGCATCGGCTTAATAAATGTAGTTCAGAACATGTTACCGAACGACAAACATGGTGGCAGCGACGTGGTTTATTTAGCAATAATGTAACGGCTCTAGCGCAGTTACCGACTCAACGATTCTTCGATTCCAATGGCTTCGAACACCCCGTTTCCTGAGTTCAAGCAAACAGGAGATGACAAACATGACTTGGAAACGTACATCGAAGATTTGACAGATTACTGCATCATGCAGAATTGGTTTGATCCATCGAAAGAAACTGACGCACAGAAATGGACCAAACCTGAAAAAGCTATGGCCTGTCTCCGGGCATCTTTATCTCCAGCAGCGAGAACGGTCTATAAATACAGTTTAGGCTTAGACGAAGCCGATCAGAAGAAACCCCATTGTGTTGTCTCCGCACTAAGAGAATATTACGGTGCGAGCATCGGAGTATCAGGGGAACGACAAAAGTTTCTTCGCCTTCTGCAAAACGAAAACGAATCGATCGCCTCCTGGGAGACGCGTGTACGGAATCAGGCAGCACAGTGTGAATATGAAGGTTTCGCTGACGAGCTTATGCGGGACCAATTTATCGCTGGCTTAACGTCTGATACGCTTCGAGTGAAACTAATCGGAAAAGGACACAGGCACAGAAACACCGCACAAACAAAAGTTACGCTACGAGAAGTTGTCGAAGTGGCTAAAACGTTCGAAGCGACTGTGTTCGCGAATCAACTCATGAAAACTGCCAGGGACACACAGCAGGAACAGGTGAATTTTACCAGTAAATCAACATTTACAAATCAGCGGCAAGATCTGAATCCAGCACAGCAATCAATACAATGTTTCTGGTGTGGCGGCAACCATCAACAGCCCCGTCAACAGCACTGCCCCGCGTTTGGCAAAAGATGTCGAAAGTGTGGGATCCCTGGTCATTTCGCGCGCGTTTGTAGAGGTGGAGCAAGACGACAAGGACGCCAGCAGCAATTAAATTTTGTCGATGAAGACAACGGTGAAGAAGCGTTTGTGGCGGAGTGCGACTCGCAGCCGGCAAGGAAATTCTTTGCTCATCTACATCTCGTGCATGGAGGGAAAACAAAAGTCGTGAAAGCGCAAATCGACTCGGCATCCACGTGCAACACGATTCCAATCAGTCTACTAAGCGAGTTGTTTCCTGACGTAAAGATCTCGCGGACCAGAAGCAAGATTAACACATATGGAAGCGAAACAATCCGCCCTGAAGGCCAAGTAACCTTGTGTTGTGACAGAAGGGGCAAGATTCACACCATAGATTTTCTTGTGGTCAACGTGCCTAATCAGAAACCGCCACTTCTCAGCGGAAGAGATGCTCAAGCCCTAGATTACTTGAAGATGTATGCTGATGAAACAAACGCAGTCGAAGAAGAGATTCCGCGCAATGTGCAGTCACCTCCACCGCTAGGAAAACTGACAAAGGAAGACGTGCTACACCACTACTCAAATGTATTTAAGCCAGGCCGCGGAAATCCTCTTGGAACTCCCCTGCACATCGAGCTTGATCCTAATGTCACTCCAGTACACGCCCCAACGCGTCGAGTTCCCGTGGCAAAGTTGGATAAAGTAAATGACGAGTTAAAGAGACTCTGTGATGAAGGCATCATAAGGCCGGTCACACAGCCTACAGATTGGCTCTCAAACATCCTGGTAAAAGAGAAACCTAACGGAAAACTTCGAATATGCATTGATCCAAGTCAAACAATTAACAAGGCCATCAGAAGACCCAAGTACACAATACCGACTATTGAAGAAAAGCTTCCACAACTAACTAAGGCTAAAGTGTTTACCATTGTTGATGTATCTGAAGCTTTCCACACCATCGTGATGGATGATGAGTCCTCTCTACTGACTACGTTCCAGGGCCCAAACGGTCGCTACTGTTACACTCGCATGCCATTTGGGATCGCCTCGGGACCGGAGGAGTATCAACGGCGCCAGCATGAATTCTTAGAGGGCTTACACGGGGTAATAAACATTGCCGACGATATCTGTGTTTTTGGATGCGGAGATTCTAGAGAGGAAGCTGACATCGATCACGACAGAAATCTCACAAGCCTGTTAGAAAAGTGCAACAACCATGGCCTGCGACTTTCGGGGAAAAAATTGCAGTTTAAATCTCCCTCTGTCACCTTCATGGGGCACAAGCTTACTGACAGAGGTGTAGAGCCCGATCCAGCTAAAGTAGCTGCAATTACAGAGATGCCAGCGCCCACTGACAAGTCTGGGGTACAGCGTTTTCTTGGAATGTGCCAATACTTAAGCAAGTTCTGCCATAACTTGTCAGAAACAGTTCTTCCATTGAGGGACTTGACCAGGGAGGACTATGCATTCCTGTGGTCAAGCCAGCATGAAAATGCATTCAACTCGGCAAAGAAACTCATCGCCTCAGCAACTGCTTTACGCTACTATGACGCAGCCCTTCCTGTGACGCTACAAGTGGATGCATCTGAAGATGCCATCGGTGGAGTATTGCTGCAGAATGATCAACCTGTTTGCTTTACATCACATACCCTCAACAGCACGGAGAAAAACTACGCTCAAATTGAGATAGAGTGCCTAGCAATCGTCTCTTGCATGGATAAGTGGCACCAGTACCTATACGGAAAACACGACATAACGGTACATACAGATCACCAGCCGCTCGAGACAATATTCAAGAAGCCTCTCAGCAAAGCCCCCCGCAGACTGCAAAGAATGATGCTGAAGTTGCAAAGATATCAGTTCACTGTCCGATACAAGAAAGGAAAGGAACTTTACGTTGCGGACACTTTATCTCGTGCAGCCGTCACTGGCCAGCCCTCCTCCACTGCCAAGCAGGAATGCGAAGTGTTCCGCCTGGAAATAGCTGAAATGGATCTTGAGCCAAACCAAGTTACACCCGACACACTGAAACGAATAAGACGAGAAACCGCCAAAGACCCAGTTCTAGCATCCCTGCACGCGGTAATAATGAATGGGTGGCCTTCAGAAAGAAAGGAAACCCCAGAGCCACTTAGGCTGTACTGGAATTTCAGAGATGAAATTTCAGTTTATGATGGTGTTCTATACAGGTCCCACCAAGTAATTGTCCCAGCCGTATTACGAGACGAGATGTTACAGAAAATACACAAAGCACACCAGGGAGCTGACAGCAGTATAAGGCGAGCACGCGAGTCTCTGTTCTGGCCAGGAATGCAAGCAGCAATCCGGGAGAAATGCTTATCATGTGGACTTTGTGCCCAGTACCTAAGCGAGCGACCGCAAGAACCAATGAAATCTCATGATATACCCACTAGACCGTGGTCCAAAATAAGTGCCGACCTTTTTCAACTGGATGGAAGCAACTACCTCGTTATGGTCGACCATTACAGCGACTTCTTTGAACTAGACCCCCTCAGCGGGAACACATCAGCTAACACAGTTATTCGAGCCATGAAAAGACAATTTGCTCGGCATGGAATTCCAGACGAGTGCATAACCGATAACGGCCCACAGTTTGAAAGCCATGAATATTCACGTTTTGCTCGAGAATACGGTTTCATCATACGTAAATCATCACCATACCACAGCCGAGGAAATGGAAAGGCGGAGTCAGCAGTCAAAATTGCAAAGAACATTCTGAAAAAGTCTCGCCATGAGGACCCCTATCTGGCCCTCCTAGCGTACCGAAACACACCCCAGCGGGGATACGACTACTCGCCAGCACAACGCCTTATGTCTAGGAGACTACGGGATATCATCCCCACAGCTCCGCGTCAACTTGTTCCGCAAATAGTGTCCCCAAGTGTAGTACAAGAAAACATCGCGGAAAGGAGATGGAGATCTAAGGCCCAATACGACAAGAGGGTGTCGGCGCCGCTTACTGAGTTCTCAAAAGGAGATAAAGTGTACGTGAAACCTAGGCCTATGAACAAACACCAACCCTGGATCTATGGGGAGGTAATTGGAAGACCCGCCCCAAGGTCCTGCCTTGTGAGCACAGCAATGGGGCCAGTCCGGCGAAACCACGCACAAATCAGAGAGGCAAAGGCAGAACCAGTCGACAACAATGATGGAAGATTGGACCGATTTGAAACAGCATCCCTACCATCTGAAAGTGAGCCAATGGAGGGAACGGATCAGCTAGTGGAACAAGAATCTACGCCGCCACTTCGCCGTTCAACAAGAGAACGTAGACTTCCTTCAAGATTCAAAGACTTTCTTATGAACTGAACACTTTTAAATCACTTAAGTGACTTTCTTATGGACACTTAACAATGGACACTCCGTTAAGGATTTCGTCTTCCAAAAGGGGAAAGGTGTTATACTATGTGATAATCATTTGCACATTCACTTGCACCTTGGTATTTAATCATATGCACTTGCACTTTAATTGCATTATACAGCATTGTCACGCGCGTATCCGATAGTATGTATTTATTTGCATCGGCTTAATAAATGTAGTTCAGAACATGTTACCGAACGACAAACACTATTAGCCCCAAGTAGTGTAGCCAATCAACTGCAGGATTTGCATTAGTCACTAGTTTGGTAATACTAATGGTATTTATTTAACGGTATATACATTTACAGATTTCAATGGGCGAGGCACCGTTTATACTTGGCTGGAAAAAAATAAAAACGGTCTTTTCTCTCCAATGATTCATCAAATATTTTCCATCTACGCTAAACCGGATAAAATTAAAAAAGCATCAATCATTAGTGATTTGAGGTTTGTATCTGAAGCAACTCTGACAAAGAAATTGCATGCTTATCGCGACGACATGTCTTCCAAAAGCTCCGTTTTTATTATTTTCTCTTTCGTCCGCTCTAAAAAGCAAAGCCTTTCTTAAATTCTTCCGATTTAAAGAGCGTTTCGTAAAGCTCCGTTTTTGTGACGGATTAATGTGCACGGGTCTAGTCGTAGAAAAAAAAGCAAATTCTTCCGTCGTAATGTGAACAACATAATCATCATGTAAATGAAATGATTTTTATTTGGTGTTCCTCCTTGTAACCCTGCACTTTCATCCACTATCATTAAAATCACTTACAATGCAAAGGCGCGTGCAAGACCGCGCAATCAGTTATTTCCATTAAAGTTCGCGGGCTCGTAGTTAGTTTTCCATACTGGCAGTAAAACAAAATTACACTGAAAAAAGGTAACATGCAGAATTTCTCTCCGCTCCTCCGCAGCCATTTTTTTGGGATGTCACAAAAAAGCTTCCCCCAAAGAAACGACTACTCACAACCGAACCACATTTTATCCCTTTTGCCTTTGTGATTTGTTTGCACTCTGTTGAATATTCCAATCACATAATAGCAAAATGTGAATGACGTAAGCTGTCGCGCGAAGAGGCCTGCAGTGCAAACACCGTAGTTGGAGCAGAAGTCAAACCGAGCTGTCCTACCGAAACGACACAATAAATGTCTTTGTTTTCGCAGTCAGACAAAAATAGAGACAATTCTAAAGCTGCTTTAGCCCCTTCTAATAGTTAACTTAAGAATCCCACTTACTTTGACTAGGAACAGTGTATTTTGTTCAGAATATAACACAACGAATATTTCACTTGGCGACACTCGACGAACTACGAGTGACCCAGTTTTTGGAAGCAAATTAAAAACTTGGAGACACAAATTGTTTGATATTTTTTACTTCTTTCGGAATTGTAAAACTTTGTTCGGGAAAGATCATTATTTCATAGGTACTGAGATTTACTCACTAAAATCGTAGTAAATAAAATTCGTACTGATTCTAAATGTAGCCATTCAGGAGCAAGAACGACAAAACTTCACCGTGAAAAATTATCGTTCGTCCAATCAGATATGCGAACGACGAAATTTCACTAATGATGAATGAACGTACTAAAGAGAACGTGATGCGAGACCCATAGTAAAAAAACACGCACGCTTTGAAAAATGCCGAAGGAAGCTTAAGGTTTGTTTCTGTTTGCTCAGTTGAAGAATTTATTTTAAGAGCAAGAAAAGAGAAAAATACCGCTCAAAAAACTAAACGAGATGTAAGATTGCTTGGAAGATTTTTGAAAACGAAGGTCGAAGACTGGAACGCTGAAGATATTTCAGCCGTTGAGCTGAATGAATACACCGGCCAATTTATTACGTCCGTCCACACTAAAGATGGCAACGCGTACGAAGCAACTTCGCTTCGAAGTTTTACTGCCAGCTTCGAACGACACCTGAAGAGAAACAACTGTTCTGCCACCATAATCAACGACTTGGTCTTTGAGAAAACCAGAAAAGTTCTTCAATCCAAGAAAAAACAGCTAAAGAAGCAAGGAAACACGGAATCGATAAACCCAACGCATCGGCAGCTTTCACAAGCGAAGAGTTCAAGGTATTGTACGTCAAGGGTTTGTTCGGTATGTAATGATGTTTGCTACTGATTGAACTGAAAGAGAACTTGTCGCTGTTTACAAACGTTTTGCCAGGAACAGACTTGAGGAAATAAATCAACACGATGCTACCTAGTCGCAAACAACACTTCAAAGCCGTGCAGACTTGCTCGCAAGAAAAGGCTGGTTCAAGTCCGGCGCTGCTGGTGTTAACAAACTTAACCATTCAATGAAGACAATGGTTCAGAAAGCAGAAATTCAAAACAACACTCTTCTAGACATTTGACTTCATTGAAATATGATGAACACAGTAAGCGTGAGTTATGTAAACTTTATTAGCTTTCATTGAAATTTTGTTGTTACGCGATTTTGAACATTTTTTATAGCGCATTTTATAGCCCAATTTGTGAAATATGTCTACGAAATACTACACGTTAAAAAATGTCAGAGCCTATGAAATAAACAAATTACAGCATGAAAAATGCTTTGTACGATTTTATTCACTCGTTGATAAGTATCAGAAAACTCAACTCGTGAATAAAAATCGTACGCTCGCATTTTCCATGAAGTAATCTTTATATGCCATGTTCAGCGATAAAAGTTGCCCGATTTCAATTTCGTTCTTCACATAACATACATTGACGTCGGGACAGTAAAGTCCCCCCCCCCCC
>JAHPZR010005433.1:0-16559 GCA_019787425.1 Platygyra sinensis
GTTATGGCATGTCAATGATTGCCCTCGACCTATACCTATAACCATAGACCTCATACCTATACCTATACCTATAACACCAACGCGGATTTAAAAATGCTGACCCTATTACTACTATTCCCTGAATTTGGCTTCGTCGATTGAAATCCGCGGTTTAGGCCAGGCCGGGGATATCATATTCGGCCGGGTATGTAGCTGATTTGGGCCGATCGGCACCATTTGCATTCAGTTACAGTGTGCACGGTGTTTTGCGCAAGGAAAAATCTGTTGGGTAATATTGTTTTCTCCCGCCACGTTTAAACGCAACCCCCTGGGCTTCGGGCCAGTAGTAGAGATGATAACTGTATACTAAGCATCCGACACTACGTACCCGCACCTCCGGCGACTTTTTTGCTTTTTCTCTGCCTTACTTTTCTCCTTCGCTGGCTGCGATTTTTTTTTACTCAAAATTAGGTTCTGTCGAATTACACTAGAAAAATAAGAACGATATTATGCTTTCGGGGCGGTCCACCCATGAAAACAAGGGTATATTTACTCAAAATTTGTGCTCGCTGTAGCTATAATGCTCAAATTTATGCTGGACTAAAATGACACTTCCCACCCCCACTCCCAATTTAGGTTCATGCGACGCTACAAAAACCTTCTTAGTCCTTTCATTGTTTGAAAATTTAATATTTTAAACGATACCTTGCAGAAATTCACGCGCGCTCATTGGCTAATTTTTATTGTCCATATGCGGACGACACATGAATTTAAAATTCATGCGACGCGTCAGCGAGCGAGAGCCGGCAATTCGACAATTTGTTATCGTAAAAAACAAATTGATGTCAGTTTTTAATGCGTCTGTCCTGTTATTGATAATGAATTTCGTCATACACATTGTCAAAGTAGTCTGCGGATCCACTCGGCTATCGCCTCGTGGATCCACAGCTACTTTGACAATGTGATGACGAAATTCATGATCAATAACAGGACAGACGCATTAAAAACTGACGTCAATTTGTTAATTAGACAATAATTGTTCAGTTAAACCTTTTCTGGGCAAGTGAAGCTTGGAAGCCTGAAATAAACAGGTAACTAGGCCTTCGATTGTACCAAAATCACTGTGTACGAGTCTAAGGTATCAAGTTACTTTAAGATATTCCCACTTTTATCAACTTTATACATTCTAGAGTGAGTTGCTGGCAAACTTTGCATACACTTCTCACAGTTTTTAGAAACAACAGCGTTATGCTGCAAAAATATTAGTAATTTGCCAGTATTATGCCTACTGTTCCAGATATAGCGTTATGCTCAAAATTATGCCGGCATAATCCGTCAGATCCACCCAAAATAAAGGGGGGGGGGGGGGGTCCCCGGGCCCCTTCCCTTAGATTCACCATTGCAAAATTGATAAATACAAAGAAATGACAGGGTTTGATATTCAGTTAAGACACTGAATGATTTATATCATGTTTTCAAACAAGTGACAACATAATATTGAGCGTAATTCCATAATCTTATCATGATACAAAGTTGACCAGATATCTAGTATCTATCTCAGCTGGGGAGTTCAGTCTCAAGCAGATACTTGTAGACGCAGTGCTATTACCACAACTTGGTTTGACTGTGCAGTTAGCGGCATTGTGTGACAAATATTGGCGACCTATCTTGGACACGAGTCCGCTAAATACGCGTCTTCGAGTTGTTTACCTGCAATTATAAATGATTGTATCGTCGTTCTCTATCATGCAACCAAGACATCTCAATTACTATAGCCGAACGAATTTAAAATATGGTGAAATCTGACAAAAACTACGATGTTTTGTGCAAGAGCCGTACGGTATGCTTGTTTATTGCGTCATTTGGTAAAACAATATCTAAGCGATGATAACAGTTTGGGTGGGAAAATATGAATAAAACCCCATCTAAAGCCACAAGATTTACAAGGTGAGTTTATATTATTGTTTTTTGTTAGTTAATAGGATGCTACGAACTAAGATTTGCTCGGAATTTTGGGTTCGACAGCAGATACTCTAATTAGATTATTTGTAGTTGTTAACACCTTGAGGTAGCGACTTTCCCGAAATAGAGCGGGCATTTTCCGCGCAGTAATTAAAAGCCCCAAAGTAATCTTTATATCCTTGAAAAGAAGAAAATTTCCACTAATGACAACTTAAATCTCAAGTGATTCGGAGTTATACCGCATAGGGAAAACTTTTCTTGAAAAAATGCTCCAAAACTAGATTATGAAACAATAAAATATCGGTGGTTTTTAAACACGCGCTGTGAATTCAAATTTCGATGAAAATTCGTGGTTTTCGGCTTAAATAATTTTCCAACACCTCCCATACAAATACACAAAAAAAGAAAAGCGAACTTGCTTTTGCACTTTTCAGGAGCGAAGTTTTTGTGTTGATACTCGGCCCTTTAATGTCCACCATTGTGTAGCGGTTGGCCACAAGTACAATTTTTCCAATTTTTTGGAAAACAAAAGTAGATCTGAACAAAACAAATATACCACGTTTATTAACTCACCATGGGGTATCTCTGAGCAAAAGATGAGGGAAATCAATTTTTCAAGCATGTGCCACATTTTTGTGATTTCACGCGGTCTTCTGGGACATTCTCTCTTAATAAAAGTTAAAACGTTTTACAAACTCTGAGCTAAAAGTTAAAACTTGTGAGATATTTCGTCCGTTTTTTTTAAACCGGACTTCATCAGTCAATGACATGAATGTTAAAAAGATTAATTTTAAAAAGGGGTTTTAACGCCTCTTGGGGGTTAGAATTGTGTCATAGATAGCTGCTAATTCGTAACCATTGCCTCTGTTTAACGCCGGTTTCGTAAGTTTAATTTGAATAGCTTCTTTTATCCTGCGTTTGAAGGTGTTAACTTCGGTTGATAGTACTTTTGTCTTATTTGGGTCCACCGAGTGGCCCTCCAGGAGACAATGCTCGTAAATAGCTGATGAACTTCTTGATTGGTGTTCTTTCACTCTGATTTCCAGAGAGCGGGCCGTTTCGCCAACGTACTCCTTGTTACACTCCTTAGCTCCGAGTTTGTAAATCGATTTAACTTTTATTATGTTTCCGGATCAGGAAACAAATGTTTTTGAGTGCATTCCCTCTTACGTTCTGCGAAGAAACGGTGTTGTGAATCTTAAGGGCTGGTGGAGTTTTGGCAATTTTAAGTGCTTAATGAATTGTTAACGTGCCTGGAGCTGGAGAGCTTAAATATCTGAACTAGCTCGCATTGGCCTGTCTGCTTCTATATAACTGTACGACACCCTGTAAACAAAACAGGCTAGCGACAGATTTTCTTGGGGATATGCCACTTACTGGTGCGGAGTACCGAGAGCAGCAGAGTAAAGACCTCCGCGAGAGACTCCGGTCAGCGAGAAAAGAGAGGCGAGAGTCTACCAGAACAGCTCTAATCTCTACCGAGTTCAGATAGCCATATGTCTGCGAAGCTGCTGTTCGAGAATCGGACTTCTCTTTCATCACGAACGCAATTCAGTTAACTAAATTAGATTGAACACGATTTGGCAGACATCCTATTCGATATCGAGGGATTACCTACTACTGCTAATACTATAAGGAAACAAGCAGTACATGGATTGTTTTCTACATTGATGGGCCAGCGGTGAGGTAAGGAAGCAAATTCCTCCACAAAAGAGAAGGAAGGTTTTATATAACATAGAATACTATCATTTCTATTGATACCACAAAGCACTGGTTTATTGCGTCTTCATGACTATTTAACACCTTCCTCTATTCGTTGTGTTTGACGTTCTCACCAGGTTTGCATTTTGTGTCGTTGCCCCTTACAAGTCCGTCCTTGCACGTGCATACTTGTGCGATGCATGTTTGAAGTTCATCCTTGCAGTCGCTATCCTGGAGGCAATCTAGAGCACATAGGAATAGTGAACGATTATTCCAGGGTGCGAGGAGAACTTTAGTACTATTACACCAGTACTATATATTATCCTGTTAGAGGGCCGTACATTTATTAGTATGCACATACTATTTTATGCTTTTCTCGCCAAATAAAGACTTAACTTACTTAGGCCCGGATCGCACTAGTGTAAAAAGTTGTTTGTTTTTCAAAAAAGTCTGTCAACAGGTAGGTTTTACTCGTGCGACCGATTTGTCAGACTTTGTCATAAATGAGCGCAATGTACCAAATGTTAAAAGATGCCGGCATTTAAAGTTGCCAAGCTTTGGACCTCGCCAAAATATCAAAAGAAATAAAAAAGCTATTAAACTGTCACTCATGACGCAAATAAAAGCGATAATGAGGTTAAAGCAAAGTTTACTTATGATCTGGCGCCAATCTTGTTAGGAAGGCTTAGCAGATGGATCCCTCTTGGTCATGCGCGAGTTTCAGAGCTCTTTTAATATGCCACTAAGAGCTATGACTTCAGATACAAGAAATTATTTTGGTCAGCAATAAGTCAACTTGAGTCAACCATCAGGCGGTCCTTATTAATAAAGTCATGGCTCAAGCGGCGGCATCTCATTACCGTCTTAGCCTGGAGAAAAAACTTTTGAGAGCCAGGCCCCAAGTCAGTCCAATCAGTCCAAGAAATACGACAACTGGACAGAGAAACAACAAAAGTACTTGGTGCAACTATGCGCTGAGAAGCAGGATTTGCTCAACAGCAAGTACGCGAGAAATGCTTGGCATTAACAACAAGTTCACAACCAACAAGACGGTGGACAAGTGTATAAGAAAAATTAAGTACCTAATTGATGCCTACCAAAAAATCGATGCTGTCCTGGATTGTCATGACATCGTGACCCTTGGGCACGTTCAAGAAGCGGGCGATTTTCCGCAACAACATCATGGTTAGCGGGTAGACAACAACAGCAAAAATATTTATTAGCTCACACTTACAGTAGCGAAAGCCCTTTGAATGTATCTCCTGTGTATTATCGAGAAAGAGCCGCCAATGGAATCTGCATTGCTACTTAAATTCTGTCTGTAAAAAGAGAAAGGTCCTGCCGGGCAAAGGAAGAGAAAACCAGAAGATGCCGACGGAAAATTGGGAGAGCGCTTCAAATGTGCTTACGATGAGATCATATCCCAAGGAGAACGCGTTGCCTCTTCCTTGGAAAAATTGCAAAACATGCAAATGCAGCAGATGCAAATCAAGAACCAATTTATGGGGAATTTTCCCCAGCCATATAAGGACAAAACATAGTTAAATGTCAAATGCACTCCATTTCATCTATCTATGATATGCGATTTATGATCTTTATAACATGCATGTACAAGGGTTTTGTTGCTATCTTTGTTGCGGGATAGTGCAAGACAAACGGAAATGTCCAATTCTTGCTTAAATTCTAGAGCTCTTATACTATTACCAAATGTGTTCACTTTGACACTGACCATCATCATCACCATCACCATCACCATCACCATCACCATCACCATCACCATCACCATCACCATCACCATCACCATCACCATCACCATCACCATCACCATCACCATCACCATCACCATCATCATCATCATCATCATCATCATCATCATCATCATCATCATCATCATTTTCATCACAGTCATCACAGAAATTATGAAGTACCGCGCAGGCACTTGCAGTCTTCACTTCAAATTTTTTATTGCTGTCCAACTGCTTTGCTATCCTCCATCGGCTTTTTAAAATACCAAAGGCGTATTCAACAAAAACTCTGGCAGCAGTCAGCTATCCGTTGAAGGAAATCTCGTCTCGTCCCCTGTTGCTTCGGAAAAAGGTTTTGGTAGCCATGGTCCAAGGGAATAAGTGCTATCCCCAACGAGATAAGGCCAAATTTCATGATGACCAACCTGTAAAGTAGGATTTTTCAGGGCTTTCTTGCCTTCTCCACGTCTGTACAGAGTGCTGTTTCTCAGAACTCGTGCATCACGAAGACTTCCAGATATCCGGCGGCGAACTCTAGAGGCAGTTCGTGGCCGTTCACTACGACCCCTTGAACTATAAAATCATACCGATGATACTGGCTAAAACAATGGAGAGCGCTTTCATCGGGGGCTTTTTATTTGTATGTGGGTGCCATCAATCGCCCCAGCAACGTTATGAAGACTTGAAAGTTGGGAAAATGTTTCAATGCATGTGCTATAGTTTCTGCTTCACTAAATGGAAATGTGTATTCGTTTTTATTACATAAACACGTGTAAAATACCAGGATTTTTCCTTTTACTAAAATCATATCTTAATCGCACGCAGTAAAGGTACTATTTTTATCTTTCACATGTGAGGATATTGGTGCTGCCATAGTTACTAAAATGATTGTTAAAAATAATTTATTTTCTTACAAGATACCGGAAGTTACGCGAAAATGTTGAGGATAATTTATTTCCTAAGAAGATACCGGAAGTTACGTGCGAAGTTACATGATTGACGTTTTAGTTGTAATTAAGATCCCGGATTAAAATAAAAGGAGCGCTTACGCCATAAAAAAGGAAAAAAGTTGTTTGTGGTTTTTTCGTCTGGGGAAAACTTTGGAAATTTCGGACCTTTTGGAACCTAAGGAGACACATTATTCTGGTCGTTCGAGCCGGATCAAAGGCTTTAAAACTTGAAAATTCTTAGCTGATGAAAAGTGGAGAAAAGGTTTTGGACGTGGAGTGGATTTGAGTGGCGCTCGCAAACAGTGTTGTTTCTGTCAAATGTGAGGAAATTTTGTGGATTCTGCAAAGGAAATCAGTGGAAACATGTCGGACAACGAGGATAATTTAGCGGAAGACCCTACGATGAAACTGGAAGCTTCAAAAGCGGAAAAACGAAAATTAAAAGCAGCAATAACAAGACAGCTAAACGAATTAGCCGGTCGTGTTACTGGCGTCAGCGGTGGCGTTGAACCATGAAGTCTTAAAGAAATTAAAGGCATTAAAGCTACTTCGGAGCGTTTGGAAACAATTAAAGAGAAAACTTTCGAAATAATGGAAGAATTACGGACATTGTATCAGCAACAGAAGGACACTGAAAGGCAAGTTAAAGTTGGAAACGAAGCGGACGAGCTAAACGAGCGAATTGAAGTTGAAGCTAGCGCTGCTCGTCGTGTCTTGACCACAATTACTCGGAGTATTCATCCGGTAAGTTCACCTTCTTACTCAAGTAACTCTAACACCAGTTTACCGCATAGAAATGGTGATAGTGGTTGAAATAATCTGGAAAGAATTTGTATTCCAGTATTTAGCAGGAACAAAACTGAATTTCAGCACTGGAATGCAACGTTTACAAGTTGTGTAGGTGCATCTGCAATGTCTGCTCAGTTCAAAATGTTGAGACTGGAGGCATGTTTAGCGGGCGAAGCTTTAGAAACGCCTCAAAGGTTTAGGATATTCTGAAGCAGCTTATGAGGCGGCTAAGTCGAGGCTATTGAGAAAATACGGTGGAAATCGTCGGGAAATTCAAAGTCATGTAGACGAGTTAACCAAAATGAGTCCAATCAGAGAAGAAAATTCCAAAGAATTGGACAAGTTTGCAGACATGCTAGAGCGGGTAGTAATTAATTTTCAGATAAACAATCGAGCGGCGAATTTAGAAGCAGGAACTTTGTAAACCATTATCCTTGAAAAACTACCAGAGAAGTTATTGTCCCAATATATTCGCTGTGTAAAGGAAAACCGAAGAGTCGAATATCTCATTACACTCAAAGATTGAACTGCTGAGGAGGCTGAATACCAGATTCAAGCCACTGAAATTAAACCTGGTTTAAAGTCAGGAAACAGAAATGGAAAATTGCATGACAGAAGAAATAAGTCCTTTGGAATCAACCAAACTGACGATAAAAAGAAAGGGACATGCAAGGCTTGTGGTGCAAGGCATGCTGTTTGGAACTGTGATGTCTTTAAGAGTAGAAGTAAGAAGCTAGGACTCTGTTACAGGTGTTTGGGTGATGATCACCTTGGTGGGGTGTGCCTCAAAAGTAGAGTGTGTAATATTGATGGTTGCAGGGACAGGCGCAGCCGGCTGTTACATGGTAATCGAAATGATACCAGGCGTCAGTTCTCTCCATTGGGAAGCCAGCCTCACGGAACCCGACTGCAGGGAAACCAGTCACAAGGAATTTAGCCTCAGGGAAGCCAGCCAAAAGAACTCAGCCACAGGCTAACCAGCCGCAACCAGCCCAGAATCAGTGAACAAGAACAACTCAAGAAAGAAGAGAAGTCGAGTTAAACATAAATGACAACACTCTGGCACAGGGAACTCAAGGACAAGGCACTGGCAGTACTCTTAGCACGCAGGGGGATGCCAACATCAGTTCAACTACGCTCAAGATACAAGAAAAGACACAGGCAGATACAGTGGCACTGCGAACTGTTCCAGCAGTCCTGAAGTATGGTAAGAAGAAAATTCTTGTAAGTTCTTTCTTGGATGAAGGTAGTAACACCACATCGCCCAGAATGCTATTGTCTTTCGCGACATATACTTGCAGTGCCCAGTTTTTCGATGCGCGGAGTAATATTGCATAGGTTTAGCTTTCAGATTTCCGACTGCTCTCGTCAATGATCAAACCGCCTGATGTGTGAAGTAAATCGGTGCGGTGCGCGAAAGACTTGCTTCTATTTTATCGTTGTCCTCTTTTACTCGACCGGTCAAAGCAGTTCTCGATCGGTTTACGTAGTCTGTACGTTGATCGAGGACTCAAAAGAAAACACGTCTTTTCTATTCGTACGATGCTGGGGAAAATAGAAATAAATGACATTTCTGCTTGAACGCGTCTTATGCCTGAGCGAGCATCGTTCTCCAGTGTTTGTGTGAGATAAATATTCAAAATTGGGTCCGTTTTAATGCCCGCGGGAGTTTCAAAATCAGTCAACCATTCTGCCGAACGGTTTCTGAACGGTGCTTTCAGAAAACCACATTTCGATAGTACTTGTAGGCGTCGTAAACCAGCGAAAGTTGGCAGGACCTTTCCTGACATCCGGTACTAACTTTCCATATGCTACCCGTTAGTTTAACTGATCAGTTCTTCGGAATATTCCGCTTGAAGAACAGCTTCCACACAAGAAAGCTCCCAAAATAGACCATTTTCAAAGCAAATTTGATAATACTTGTAGAGGCCTTAAAAAACAAGTTTTTGTTCCAAATCATAAATTGATCCTTTCTCTACAATTTCCATATGCTACTACCATGGCAGAAGAGTTAATATGCCCGTGAAACAGAGGAACGCACGGGCTGGCGGCCGCTTTTTTTTCCGTATTCTTTGTTATTACTCGCACTTTTCTCTAATCGACTTTGAATTTAGCGCCGGCTCACATAAAAAAGGTCTCGGATGTGTCGCGGCATTCTGGGCGAAGACATATGTTAATGAAGATGTAGTTGAAGAGCTCGATATTAAAGGGGAGAAGGAATTAATAACTGTGAAGGTTGCTAATGATCAGCAAGTTAGTTTTCCTTCCATGTCATTCACGATTGGCGTAGAAAGTGCCAATGGGTGTGTGGACGCTAAGATTGTAGCTCAGTCTTCTGAAAAAATTTGTGGTGGGATGAAAGCAGTTGACTGGATTGGGATAAAGAGCAACTGGCAACATTTACAAGACATAACATTCCCAAAGCTTGCGAACAGGGGCAAGATCGACGTGTTGCTCGGAACTGATAACTATCATTTGATGTACCCCAAGAAGGAAGTGCTTGGTGGAGCCGGGGAACCATGTGCAAAACTATGCCCGCTAGGGTGGACTGCAGTAGGGAGGATAAATATGGAAAACACAGGAGCAGATCACAACACCATTTTGTGTCATACGTATCACATGCAACAGTTTGGTGAAGTGATACCAACAGAAGAACAGTCTGATGACTTGAATGCAACTTTGAAGCGCTTCTGGGACCTAGAGACCATGGGGATCACACCTCTAAGATCAGTGATGCCTTCTGATGAATCAGTTGCTTGGCAAAAACTTAACTCGTCTATCCAGTTCGAGAATGGCCATTACGTAGTAGCTGTTCCTTGGCGGGATGAGCGACCAAGCCAAACAACAGGCCGTTGGCTGAGAAGCGCTTTGAGTTCACAGAACGAAAATTGGAGAAGAACCTAGAAATAGCTGAGGCCTATCAGAAGGTTATTGAAGAGTATTTAGAGAAGGATTACATCCGCCGAGTGCCGCTAGATGAACCTACACCCACCACAGAATGGTAACTTCCTCATTTTCCAGTCGTGCGCACTGACAGGACCACAACGAAAACGAGGATCGTGTTTGATGCGTCAGCGAAGTTTAAGGGAAAGAGTTTGAACAGTGAAGCATTGCCGGGACCGAAATTGCAGACAGACATGTTTAGCATTCTAGTCAGATTTCGAAAGGAACTTGTTGCCCTTGTGGGTGACGTAAGTTGAATGTATCATCAGCTTGTCCTGCCTCTGGAAGACAGACAACTACACAGATTTCTATGGAGGAATCTGGATCAAAGCAAGGAACCAGAAGTCTACGAATTCTTGCGATACGTGTTTGGAGGGTGTTATTGTCCTTTTTCTGCGCAGTATGTATGGCAGAAGCACGCGGATGACCATAAAGCAGAGTACCCTCTAGCTGCTGAAGTTATGAAGAACTGTTGTTACATGGATGACCTCATGCCCTCAGTGGAGACAGCGGAAGTAGCAAAGAAGATGCGACAGCAGTTAACCGAACTTGGGGATAAAGCAGGATTTCACATTCGCAAGTGGATATCTCAGAAGCCTGAAGTTATCATGGACATACCTGAGGCTGAACGAGCCACAAAGGTGAACCTTGAGAAGGGAGATTTCCTAGTTACGAAGACCTTGGGAGTAGTGTGAATAGTTCAAGAAGTTTTCATCTTCCTTTGTTCTACCTCTAGATGAATTGGTATTAACAGAGAGTAATGTGTTGAAGAAAGCTGCCTCTATTTATGACCTCTGCAGATTTCTAACGCCGTTCGTGGTGCGAGCTAAAATGCTGATGCAGGAGGCCTGGATGGAAGCTATTGGATGGGACGAAGAGTTACCATACCATTTGAAAGCGGAATGGAAAAAGTGGTTCAAAGAACTCGGAGAACTTGATGCTGTTCGTGTACCAGGGTGTCTAAAGGAAGAGAGAGAGGTTCAGGAGGTTACTATCCACACGTTTAGTGACTATGGGGTGCCAAACGTATTTTTATTACTTAGAGTGGTTATTTGTATATAACCAAAGCAAATAGGGTTATATGTAAATAACCACATTGCAGTTTGGTTATTAATAAATAACCAAAATGAGACATTGGTTATTTAACAAATAACCAAAATTGAGAAGTGGTTATTTGCTAAATAACCAAAACTGAAAATTGGTTATTTGTACATAACCAAAACTGAAAATGGCTATTTGTAAATAACCAAAACTGAGAATTGGTTATTTGTAAATAACCAAAACTGAGAATTGATTATTTGTAAATAACCAAAACCGAAAATTGTTTTTTTGCTAAGTAACCAAAACTGAAAATTGCTTACTTGTAAATACGCAAAACTGAAAATTGGTTATTTCCTAAATAAACAAAACTGAAAATTGGTTATTTGCTAAATAACCAAAACTGAAATCTGATTGGTTATTTGCTAAATAAGTACGTTTTGCTAGTGACTGCAAATTGCAAATTGGTTATTTGTAAATAACCGAAATTGAAAAGGCTGTCGATAAAACCAGGGACATGGAACATTCCAGAATAATTATCCGGAACATCGAATAATTATGATAATTATGAGAGAAATATGTAAAACTAAATTGTCAAAAATAAAATTAAACAAAAATAAATTGGTAATCAGCTCAAAATATGAAAAGATAGTTTGGGTGTAGAAGAGTCGTTAGGGAAGCAATAGGGAGCGTTGGGTGTTGCCTGATTTCAAAATGAAAAGGACGCATTTTAGCGAGATTTTACGATAACAATTGGGAGAAGGAAAAGGATTTTGTAAAAACTTTTTACGTCAAAAAACCTGTTTTCCTGCGGCGATTGGGCGACCTCGTAAGCCAAAGAAAGGCTGCGAACAGGGGGAGGTGTTTGTAAAGTTTTGTCGTGTCAAAAGACCATGTGTGGGACATGGAAGGGAGCTTGAGCTCGCGCTGGATGACGTGCTTGGGATTTGGGTGATGGTACGATCATGTTACGAAAAGCGAATTGAGACTAAACTTTCCAAAAGTCGCTAAAATTCTCCGTCTGTCGCAGAGGTATTTGAAAACAAATTCGGCCAAGTTGTAGAAAAACCTTCAGACTTCATTTTGTGTTTGTTTGGTTTCGTAAAAGCAACGAAATTTAGAGATTTGAGGGAATATTCGCAGTGCGTTCAAAATGTTTTGGCAAAGAGTTACCTCCCTTGTCAAATTTATATAATGTCTGGATTTATTAAAACGGTGCTAAAGAGCCCCACCCCTATAAGCCTTATTTCAGTGGATTTTCTAAACTCTAAGGCCGCCTCCAAGCGATGAAACCAAGCGAAAAGTAGAGACTGGACGGCAATGAAAGGAAGATAAAGGGGTAGGGTAAAGTAGACAGGTCCCTACACTTTGTCAATTCATATTTACAGGTCAGACCATCCAGAGAAAAATTTTGAAGTGGTAAAAACTGGTGAGGCATTCCTTCAAGTCCGACCCAGCCTAGTGGTTGGGGTGGGAGAAGACACTGGTCTAGTTTTTGGCGAGGGAAAAAACACCCGCTTAGTGTGTGATATCCATCCTTTAGCCTCATTTTCATAAATCCACACATATATGTGTGGATTTATAAAAACGGTGCTAAAGAGCCCTACCCCTATAGCCCTTTTTTCACCTGGACCTCTCTAAACTCTAAGGCCGCCACCAAGCCATGAAAACGGGCGAAAAATAGAGACAGCTCGGCAATGAAAGGAAGATAAAGGGGTAAAAGAAGGAAAAAAGGACCGACTTTCCTTTTAATTTTTATATCGTCCCTTTTGGAGAGTTTCTGGCGAGGGAAAAAACGCCCGCTTAGTGCGTGATATCCATCCTTTAGCCTCGTTTTCATAAATCCAGAAATATATACAAACCATCAAAAAAAAATTTGCTGAGAACGGAAAGGGCTAGGTACGAGTTTAGCGCTACAGTGTTACTCAGTAAGCAGCGGTATTCCCAGTAAAATGGCATAAACTAAAAGATGACCACAGGACACAAAGGTAAACTATTCATTCTTTTCGTTAATTTATTTACTCTTTCCCTACTCAGCAAGATTGTGTGCTCCCTGTGATATGGTTTAAACACAGCGTCCGGATTGCCACACATTTCTTTGTTAATTTTGGCGTTTTTAGATCGCTGTATCTCAGTCAAAATTCCAAACTTGAAGATTTTGTGAATCTCGGTGTGTTCTTTCTGGCTATGTAGATCAATTTTTTACAAATTGACGTCAATTTTCATGCGTCTGTCCTGTTATTGATCATGAATTTCGTCATAACAATGTCCACGAGGCGATAGCCGAGTGGATCCGCCGACTATTTTGACAATGTTATGACGAAATTCATTGTCAATAACAGGACAGACGCATTAAAAAATGACATCAATTTGTTTTTTACGATAACAAATGGTCAAATTGTCCGCTCTCGTTCGTTGGCACGTGGCATAAATTATAAATTCATGATCATGTGTCTGTCCGCTTATTGACAATCAAAATTAGCCAATGAGCGCGCTAGAATTTCTGCAGTTATCGTAAAAAGTTGCTTATCCCATAATTTACAGACTCAAACCTGGTCCTTTTCGGTTTGAAATCAGGCAATACCCAACGCTCTCTAACCCTCCCCTAACGACTCCCCTACATCCCAAATAGATGATTACCAATTTATTTTCAACTTTATTTTTGACATTTAAGATTTACATATTTTTCTCATAATTGTCATAATTTTTCGATGTTCCGGGATGTTCTGATATGTTCCATGTCCCTGGTTTTATCGACAGCCTTTTCAATTTCGGTTATTTACAAATAACCAATTTGCAATTTGCAGTCACTAACAAAAATTATTTAGCAAATAACCAATTTTCGGTTTTAGTTATTTAGCAAATAACCAAATTTCGGTTTTGGTTCTTTAGCAAATAAGCAATTTTTAGTTTTGGTTATTTAGCAAATAACCAATTTTCGGTTTTGGTTATTTAGCAAATAACCAATTTACAAATAACCAATTTTCACTTTTGGTTATTTAGCAAATAACCAATATTCGGTTTTGCTTATTTACAAATAACCAATTCTCAGTTTTGGTTATTTACAAATAACCAATTTTCGGTTTTGGTTTTTACAAATAGCCATTTTCAGTTTTGGTTATTTACAAATAACCAATTTTCAGTTTTGGTTATTTAGCAAATAACCACTTAGCAATTTTGGTTATTTGTTAAATAACCAATGTCTCATTTTGGTTATTTATAAATAACCAAACTGCAATGTGGCTATTTACATATAACCATATTTGCTTTGGTTATATACTAATAACCACTCTAAATAATAAAAATACATTTGGCGCCCCATAAGTGACGCGTCTGAGAAAGCCTACGCCGTGGCATCGTATGTACGTCATGAGTATGAAGATGGGACAGTAAGCACAAGGTTAGTCACAGCAAAGTCAAGGTTGGCACCACTAGAGGCCATGAGTATTCCACGGTTAGAACTCATGGGAGCACTGGCTGGTCTCAGACTAACATTGAAGGTTTGTGCAGCATTGGAGATTCCCAGAAACAAAGCCAAATTCTGGGTTGACAGCGTAAATGTTGGTTTTTGGGTGCAAGGACAGAGTCGAAATTTCAAACCGTTTGTATCTCACCGAGTTGCAGAAATTCATGATGCGTCCAGTCCAGAACAATGGCGGTACGTTCCGACAAAACTTAACCCTGCTGATTTAGAAACTTGAAGAGCCTTCGTTCAAGAGTTAGCAAAGGACGATTGTTGATGGCATGGACCCTTATTTCTACAATGTGGAGAAGATGAGTGGCCAGAAGCGAAATTTGGAAAAGCGCCAGAAGCTTACAAGGAAGTTAAGTCGGAGAAACGAGGACAGTTTGAGGGAAACAAGCCAAGTAACAATGCATAGAGCTATTATGTGGAAACAGTCAAATCAAAGGGCGAACCATACCCAACGGATTATTCAAAATGGTACCGGATCCAGTCAAAAGGAAAGCTAGAGATCGGCATCTCTTTGGTGCGGGTGACCGGTTGGATTAATCGATTTTTAGCCAATGTCAGAAAGCACAAAACGATCGAGTATGTGGTGAGTTGACTCCAAGAGAACTCAGGCAAGCAAAAGAGCAAATCATCAAGACGGCTAAGCAAGAGTGTTTTCCTGACGAAATACAGGCACTTAAAGACAACAAGCCTCTTCCCAACAAGAGTACTTTACTAAAGATTACGCCGATGCTCTATGGGGGACTCTTTAGATCAAACACGCGACTGCTGTATTCAAATGATTTGCCAGACGAGACGAAGTTTGCAATCGTCCTTCCAAAGAATCACGTCGTTACCAAGCTAATTGTGAAGTATCACCATGAGACGGAGGGCCACGAGATGGGAGTGAACTTTATACTGAATCATTTGCGTGAAAAGTACTTTGTTGTTCAAGGACGACAGCAAGTAAAGAGATGTATCAAGGAATGTGATGAATTCAACAGGCGATTCAGGGGCTGTCCCGCAAAACAGCATATGGTACCATTACCCAGAATTCGATTAGAGATGACTAGAAGACCGTTTGCCAATTGTGCAACAGATTTCGTGGGACCTTTCTACACAATGCAAGGACGAGGCAGACCACGGATGAAGCGTTACTTATGCCTAGTTGTGTGTTTACAGACACACTATTGCCACTTATAAATGGCCACTTCCCTGGAGACGGATGCGTTCTTAAATGCGCTGACACGTATGGTGGCTCGACGAGGGTGGCCTAAATTGATGCTCAGCGATAATGGAAGCAACTATGTTGGAGCAGCCCGAGAAATCAAGGAGCTCGTAGATTGTATGAATCAGGAAAAAATTCAAAGGCTGACTTCCAACAAAGGAATCGATTGGCAGTTTAACCCACCAGAAGCACCACACTTCGACGGTGTATTCGAAAGAATGATTAAAGTGGCCAAGAGAGCAATATATGCAGTGTTGAAAGAGGCAGACGTCGACGATGAGGAGTTACAAACAGTCTTTACAGGAACTGAGAGTCTGCTAAATTCCAGGTACTTTCCTCTATACCAAAGTTAGCGCTAACTGTCAATCAAGTACGAGTTTCCATGGCGCAAGAGAGTAAAGACTAAGAGCAAGCACTTTTTCTGGAGGAATCTAATCTCGCATCGCCGTGTTTTGCTGTAGAAGAAAAGGGTACAGCATATTGAGAAGTGCTTCCAAGCTGAAAGGTATTCCTATTCATTCGCTCGCTTTTGAAGTGGTTGCGAGGAATTGCTCGATTCCTGAAGGGTATCTCGAGCCACGATCCGTTTGGTCGCGGCAAACCCCAGCGGTATGGATTGTATCGTCTTCGCGTCGCCGTGTGCTGTGGGATGTGAGGCTCATATTCCAAAATAGCTAGCTGGATATTAAGCGGGAGCGGTAAAATTTCCTTTTGGTGACACATTTATGCGTGTATGACAGGAATGCAAATTGTGTGCGACCCATAACATAACA
>JAHPZR010005434.1:0-5000 GCA_019787425.1 Platygyra sinensis
TGTACTATGGTTCTGTGGAGGAATTGGGGCGGCTGGCATCTTTTTTTCGCTTCAAGAAGGAGTGACTTTAAAACCGAGTATGTAGCTTTTACTCTTTTTACGAGAGGAAACTCAGAAAACGATAAATCGCTTAAAAGGTTTCAAACCGCGCTGAAACGCAAGATGACTAGGCATTGAGGTCAGTTACACTGAAAATTTACTAAAATTTAGGCTAAAATGTCTATTGACGTTTGTCGCGTGTCATTGCTGATGTTATTAAAAAGCTGTATGTTCACCTCGTTAGACCTCTCAAGTGTGGTCTACTCATCAAGTTTATTTAAGCGATATGGCAGAGGCTGAACAACGTCGGGCGATTAAGCTCATGGTTGGGAATAGGATTTCTTACAAAGAACGTTTGAATAAGACTGATCTAATGTAGCTATCTTCTAGACGAATCTATTTACTCTTTTTTTTCTTTTCATTCAAATGCCTGCACAGTTATTATGGCCTCGATATCTTTAATTATCTGCAGTTTTATAATTCTGAGCATGAACCCGATATTTTGAGGAACACTGAATTAACTTTTAAAACTAACTATGCAGGAACAGAATTATTTAGGTCGTCTATTGCTCGTCTTTGGAATAATCAGGCTCGATTACCAGCCGCTTTTCGGTAAATGAGCCCGCGCTCCTCCCCCGAATGCACGGCTGGACGCGTGAGGATTCTTTTGTTAGTCTTAACCAATCAGATAACTGCCCACAGATTTTTGTCGGGCATAAATTATCTCGCCAGTCTGAATTGCGGCCCGTGATGGTAGACTTGCCACAAGTCGACCTCATAAATTTCAGAGTGGAATATGTTAGGCCGCGAAGCGGCCGAGCGAGCGACGAAGTCGCGAGAGGATCGTCCGGCGGATACTTAATACACAAGACGAAGGACTTTTCAGAAAGTCTACGTGATGGCAGACGATGAGGAATTGATAAATGGTATACAAGAGGACTTCAGGGACAATTACTGGTAATAACAAAAGTTTAAAATTTCACAACGAAAAACGCTAGAAAGATTTGTCAATAGCCAAGATAGGTACATTTTTCAGTAACAAATTAAGTCAACAAAGAGTCAGATCAAACTAGACGTTGAACTCAAGAGACGAACCAGTCAGGCAAATAGAAGTATTACGATTTATAAGGATATCGACACCAGTCTTTGGTGAACCCGACAAAATTATTTTTTAAATGAACTACATCGTGGGTAAGCAAACCGACTAGCGAAACATACGTGACAAATTGCAGCAGAAACCATGCACACCGACACGTCACCTTTGACAAATCTTGACATGCATGACCAGTTTGCTAAACCACAGTCGAACGGCGCTCCTCTACTCAAAAAACCAACTCTTCCATAGAATACAGCATTCGTGCATACAGCGCCCTTCGGCGGCAATAATGTAAAACAAAATAGGTTGGAAAGGGGAAAATAAAAAAAAAAATAGAACGGCAAATGCACAAATGTTTAGAGCCGTAGGTTGTAATGAGATAACGTTTCCGGCGACCACAGACATGGTTTCTCCCTCACGCGTCCAGCCGTTCTTCTCGGGGAGGGTACCGGTAGACCAGACACGAGAGAGCGGCGGAAATCGAGCCTATGGAATAATTACCTATATCTATTAGGAAGAGGGAATCACAAATCAATGTTCAAAAAGACCTAAGAATCTACTGTTTTGCTACTGATAGCAGAGATTTACAGTCTTTCCCGTAAAACCGTGAACACCAGAGAAAATTTCTGGAATGTTTATGTTTCGCGACCAATCAAATGCGAGATGAAACCGCAAAAGATAACCGCCAAACCGCAGCATAAATTAGTCACGACTTGATTCCAAACAACGAGCTGGCTTTTTCTTCCACCACAAATCTTCAATTTTAAAGTTTTCAAATACTGAAATTGTTATTTTTTTCTATTTCAGCTTATTTATATGCAAATAATAGATATGAATGATATGTTTAGTGACATATTGCGGGAAAGCGATGATAGGATCAGACAAGGCTAGACAGCGGGTCTGAGAGCAAAAAATGAAGAACCAATCAGAAGCGGGGCTGACCGATGTGCTTCACGCGCAGTTCAAAGGGTCATGCTAGTTGGCTGTGATTTGTGATTTTCGATCCGTAATTTTTTCTAGCTGAGAAGCCTTCATCCGAAAACTTCTACCGTTGTAAATTTTGACAATTTACACTCGCTTCTAAATCTGTTCCGAGTTCGGTAGTTTGGTTTTTAAAGGTTAGTCGTGGAAGAAAAGCCAGTTCGTTGGAAGAAAAAGCCAGCTTGTTGTGTTTCGAATCAAGTCGTGACTAATGCATGCTGCGGTTTGGCGGTTATCTTTTGCGGTTTCATCTCGCATTTGATTGGTCGCGAAACAATAAACATTCCAGAAATTTTCTCTGGTGTTCACGGTTTTACGGGAAAGACTGTAATATAATTGTTATTTAATTTCAGTCAGCATTTTTTTTGTAACACATAATATTTTACTACATTCGTTTTATAATACTGCCTGTCATTATGTATATTTTATTCATGTTCTTGTTTTACATATATTGTTTCTGGTGGCCTTTACCACCAGGAAAGTTCATTCCTGTTGCTAGGTCTTCCAGCAGCTATTTATTTATATGTTTGTATGTACATATATTTATCTGCTGTAAAATTATTAAGTAAAGTAAAGTACAAACCCTTTGTAACGTAACACCTTCATATGCTGAAAGGCGAGAGTCACGTTTCGCGTAATTAAAGTCGGTTGTTATGTAACAGTAAATGACGGCAGTAACTATATCACGTTTCACGAGCTGAACGTTTGCGTAAAGATTAACAAGATAACAAACGCGCAGTCCGACAGTGTGAGTAACCGTGAGTTTTAAAGCGTGGTACCCATATCGGAAACCCGAACGATATAAAGAAGCTAACCATTAACCCCTTGCATTAACCCTAACCCTAATCAGTATTTTCAGCGCTAAGGCCTATAATCAGTCTTTACTTTGTGTACGCATCACAAGGTATCCAAGGGCAGTGTGAGATATGGAAATAAGTCCTAACCATCTTTTAAATTGTTTCCGGGTAATGTTTTCTCGCAAAACGTTGTTGCTAAATATTACGTAATGTTTTTGTGAGCGCAAAAGAATTAAAAACGCGCGGTTTTAAGTTTTTTTAAACTTCTTGTTTTTTTTAGTCTTGTCGGTGACTATATCCAAACCTCCGCGGATGATGTCATTATCAGCCAATTACAGGCCATTTCTCAGTTCTTTTCGTCATATCCCCCCTCAGGAGGGTTTTGTCAAGTTAGCGAATTAACTGTTAGACAAAAGAATGGCCGCCGACGGGAAAAATGTTTATTTGGTCAAACTTGGGCCAAAATCCTTCGGCGATGGGCGCAGGACATTTGCAAGGATAAAGCATCTAATTTGGTACCAGCTGCTGGCTACTAAGGCTGAAATTATCCAGAGTTAAGCTGTATTTTGGTTTTGCGTGCGAAACAGAAGATTTCGTAATCTGGAATTTTTGTTTCTGTTTACTTTCGAAGGGAATATTCAATGCGCTATAAAGGTATTACTTCTGGCCATGGATCACGCTGACGGTGATAAATGTAAGATCGTGTTTACTTCGCCAGAAGCTATGATGGAATTTTCTGGGGAAAAAAGTTAAAACTTAGCCTTTTATCATGTTTTATAGCGCTCGTCATAAACCCTTTTAACATATGTAAATTGATAGTCGTTTGAAAGGTCAAGGTATTTTTTCCTCAGACATAAACAGAATTCTCCGATTACAAGTCACGCTAGACCCGCTTCAGGCAAAGAATGTTTCCATATCTCAAACTGCCCTCTCCCTATTCACGTAGACTCGCATGAAATTTCTAAGTTTCTTGACACAGAGACTTAGTTTCTGCTCAACAAATGTTGTCAAAGTGCAAGTCTCTTCAATTTTAAAGGGAAAAAAAAAATTAAAAAAATTTCGGTGAGACGAGGTGGATTTGAACCCGGGACGCTAGCTCGGCAGTCTTCCACTCTAACCACTAGACCACCGAGTACACTACAAACGAGAGGTTTAATTTAAGTACCTAATCGGAAACCCGAACGCTATAAAGAAGCTAACCATTAACCCCCTGCATTAACCCTAACCCTAATCAGTATTTTCAGTGCTTAGGCCTATAATCAGTATTTACTTGTGTACGCATCACAAGGTATCCAAGGGTGGTTTGAGATATGGCAACAAGTCCTAACCATCTTTTAAATTGTTTCCGGGTAATGTTTTCTCGCAAAACGTTGTTGCTAAATATTACGTAATATTTTTGTGAGCGAAAAAGAGTTAAAAAAGCACGGTTTTAATTTTTTTAAAAATTCTTGTTTTTTTTTTTTCGTTTTGTCGGTTACTAATCCCAAACCTCCGCGGATGATGTCATTATCAGCCAATTACAGGCCATTTCTCAGTTCTTTTCGTCATATCCCCCCTCAGGAGGGTTTTGTCAAGTTAGCGAGTTAACTGTTTAGACAAGAGAATGGCCGCCGACGGGAAAAATGTTTATTTTGTCAAACTTGGGCCAAAATCCTTCGGCGATGGGCGCAGGACATTTGCAAGGATAAAGCATCTAATTTAGTACCAGCTGCTGGCTACTAAGGCTAAAATTATCCAGAGTTAAGCTGTCTTTTGGTTTTGCGTGCGAAACAGAAGATTTCGTAATCTGGAATTTTTGTTTCTGTTTACTTTCGAAGGGAATATTCAATGCGCTATAAAGGTATTACTTCTGGCCATGGATCACGCTGACGGTGATAAATGTAAGATCGTGTTTACTTCGCCAGAAGCTATGATGGAATTTTCTGGGGAAAAAAGTTAAAACTTAGCCTTTTATCATGTTTTACAGCGCTCGTCATAAACCTTTTTAACATATGTAAATTGATAGTCGTTTGAAAGGTCAAGGTATTTTTTCCTCAGACATAAACAGCAATTCTCCGATTACAAGTCACGCTAGACCCGCTTCAGGC
>JAHPZR010005434.1:10000-16846 GCA_019787425.1 Platygyra sinensis
TCAAAAAATGAAGCTGCTGCCTCAGACCAGTAGTCTTAGAGCCAGCTTTATCACTACTTGTCAAGAGTTCCTGACTTGTGTATGTGGGAGGACTCCCTGATGGGGACTTGGTCTGGCCTTTCTCCAGCTACAGGCATAACTATTAAAGGGTAAGGGAATTCTGACAAGTTGAGGTGCATGGAAGGGTAGGGAAATCTGTTGTTCAGGGACTTCCCTTCATCTGGTTCTAACATGTTGTTGATAATCTCTTATCTACTCTCCTAAGAAAAAATGAGGGGATCCTTCCTTTGTACCTTGTGATACTTTTAGGGAAATTCTTAAAAGGTCCCCCAAAAAGGAAAAGAAATATATAATCCATTAATAAAATATTTTGAAGGAACTGCTCATTGGGAAAATATATTTGTTCAATGAAAAAATGAACAGATAAAAACATTCAACAAACTATTTTTCCAGAAGAACTCCTACATTTCACTTCCCATAAACTTTCCAAATTATATTCTTTTCAGTACAACAATAAACCAAATGTATTTTGAAGTGAGGAAGTGAGGAGTAAATAATATAAAAGTAATTTAACCTGGTGTAGTTTAAAAACTTTCCATTTGATATTTGATGAATGTAAATCTCTTACAGAATACAACTTTTTGTTAGATTGAACTTTGTGCACCTATCAATGTCAAGCCGGCAGGGGGTGGGGGGGGGGGTGGAAGCGGGGCATAGGGCAGGGATTTTATCGATCACTTTGGCCCGGGGGTAGGGCATTTGAATAATTTTGCTGTCCCAGGGATAGGGATATTTAAATTTTTGCAAACCTTTGACCACAAATCATTTCCCGAGGTGGGGAATTTTACAGCAATTTTTTGGAAAATGTCAAATCCATGCCCTATGCCCCGCCTCCCCCTTTCGTGCTTGACATTGATAGGTGCATTACTGTCAATGAAGAAATGATTATCACGCAAGAGTGGCTTTATATCTTTATTGCAATAATTTCCATTATCAGTAGAGAAATCACAGTTGGACAGGTCCACTGATACTCTTAAAATGTATGTTAAAGATGAGAAAAGCAGGTTGCATCAACCAAATCATAGCATTGCATGCCCGTGTGGGCATGCAGCCACCTAAGAAAGACAAACAAAATTATTTACAAGTTATGTTATCAGTTCAATGACTCCATAAGTCACAAAACACCAACAACCAGATCTTTATCGGCTTAACAAATTGATATCAGTTTTTCATCCATCTGTCCTGTTATTGATCATTAATTTTGTCAGAATGTTGTCAAAGTAGCTGTGGATCAACAAGTGATGACAAAGTTCAATGTCAATAACTGAACACGTGAAAAACTAATGTCGATTTGTTTTTGTATCATTACAAATTGTCTGCTCTTCCTTGTTGATGCCCAGCTTAAAAACAATGCTATAATTCATGTATCTGTCTGTTTATTGACAATGAAAGTTAGCCATAATGAGGGCGTGAGAATTTCTGCAATTATTGTAAAAAGAATAATTTTGGTTTGAAAAGGGTATTTTTGTTAATAAGGGTTTCAGAGTAAAAGTCCAGTGTAAAAATGTTATCTTGATAGAAAAGATACTTGTAGTTTTACAAGAGAAATTCAGAAAAAAAAGGGATTACAAGAAATTAAGCGCTTATCTAGCTATTTCTCTTGTGGGTATTTCCTTAATATATACCAACAACAATAAACAAGAAATGATGTATAAGTTTTACCTCTGATGTAAATTTTTCAAGCCAGTTTGTTTTCACTTTAAAAAGAATTGCAAGCACACCACCCACCCCCTCAGTCCCTATTCCTTCCCTAGCACAGATTCCAGGATTCCATATCATCTCCCACCATAATTTACCACAATACTCCCATACTACAATACAATCTTTTTTCCATTTTGTCAGTACAAAGATATCTCGATTCAGACTTCAGATCTCTGACTTTTTGGTTCACTTCATCTCCAATAGGCCATGAAAGCAATCATTGCAAATTTTCTTATATGTGTTGGTCTAATTTATTACTGCTCCCAGATACCTCTTTCCCCTTTTAAAAAAGATGAACTGGTTTAAACAAATTAAAGCAAAGGTAGAAATTGAGCTGTAAATTACTATATTCTGGTATCAGTTGAACTGCTTAAATTGACCTTCATTTGTCAGAGACATTGAACTGAATACTATATTTAAACAATAAATAGAGTATGCAGCAGAGCTGGTGGGGTCATGTATTAAAACCTAAATACATGATCTTAACAAAGATCAATGAGGATATTCCCAGTTTTGCTTTTGGCAACGACCACTCTGACCCCAAAATACGCAAAAGCAACCCCTGTCAATTCAATACACACACTAAATTCCCATCTAAAAATAATACCCTCTTCGACACCTTACAGTAAAATTTTGCGAACAGTATAAATTCAACTCAATGCTTTACATGCTTCTATTATAAGACTAAATTTTTACCCCTTGAGTCAAAATTTTTAGATCTTTCACATTGAATTCCACAACAGATTAAAAATGCTGCTCACCTTTTGCAAATATCTGCATCAGTTTAAAAGATAAATGTATTCAAGTTTGAAAAATGTGTAAACTATATAAATAATCTGACTGATGATGTCATGTACACAACCCAATATTATGTTAAGTTAAAACCATGCAGCATAGATCATTGAAACCTGGTTAAAGCTTATAGTTCTACAGGCAATAATTGTATCGCTATCTATTGATTTTTTGCAGGTACTCACTAGAGTACACTAACACTGCTAACATGACTCAGAGTTTGGACATTATCTATTTTTGCTGTTGTTTTCTCCCTACCCTGTTTTTACTTAATTAATAAAACTAATGCTCATCTTCTTTGGTGCTTGAAATTGATAATGGTCCTACACACTGTGCATATAAACAATGGCGAATTGTCGGCAACGACTTGTTACAATTTACATCAGACCCTACACTGTATGCAAAAATGACTGCTTTTCTTTCATTCTTATTTAAAATAGTCTCACTAACCTCGTTTTTGTGACAAAAAATTATTGTAAAGAATTTGTTATCCCGAACAAAGTTAGTGAGGCAAAAGAATAATCTAAGAACAAAAGAATAATCTAAAGGAAGCCATTTTTGCATTAGGTCTATTACGAGTCTGATAAGCAAATGTCTCAATCGTATGGCACATGCACACATTTACGTCATCTTTTATTCATTAAGCAGAGATCTATCCACCCATTTTAATTTCATTCTTACTTGATAAGATGGGAAGTAGATGTCATTTAAGCATTGATCAAATAATGAACAAAGCTCCTGTTGCTATTGATTATTTGTAGAATTCTACTAGTATACTAAATGCAAATGCTGCAATCTGATTGGCTGAGCCATTGTACACTATCAGCCATTATAGTTCACCACTAAATTTTCTGCGACTCTTATTGGCTTAAATTGATCACGTGACGCGATAGTGTTCATCCGCGGAGGGCCGCTATCAGCCCATAGTGCCCGTCCGCCGAAAATACCCGGATGGATAGTAGTCGTCGGTGAAAATTTTGCTGTAAACAAGCGGGTTTCGTAGAAAATAAATGACTGAAATTGTATTAAGGATTTTTGTCTGTTTTCTTTTTCAAATTTTATCCTGGGCTTTCACGGCTTTCGTCTCAAAATCTTGAAAATAATTCAATTGAAGTCTAATTGATTTTTGAACTAGCGCGCGGAAGAAAATTTAGTGGTGAACAATAAAGACAATAGAGTGTTTATGTCTCGGAACTACCGGTCTGATAGTTGCCCCTTGGAAATTTGATGTTCTTAAAACTAGCATATTTGCCCTCGAAGCTTCGCTTCTCGGGCAAATATTTGTTTTAAGAACATCAAATTTCCGCGGGGCAACTATCAGCCGATAGTTCCTCGACAGAAACACTCTATTGTTTAATTAGTGTGCAGTGGCTGGAACAAGTCTACGAAATGGCGATGTTTTATCGTTTTGCCAAAGTTTTGGAGGAAAATTTTGATGAAAATGGATAATTAAATTCCTGAGAAGGCTTAATTAAGGACATTAACGGTTTCTTAACAACTATTGAAAAAAATGATGCGCGCCCATATACAACTTAAATTCTAAATGCCAATTCAATCCGAGCGATATTTTTAAGGCACAAAGTTTAATAATGCGTCGAGAAATAATTGGAAACCGTTATTTAAAGTACATAATATTAGTAAGAATTCTACTAAAACAATTAGATAGATTATTCGCTCCTGATTTCTATGAGGCACCCAGAGCAAGGTAAATCATGGTTTGAAGAAAATTTAATCACAATTCTATTTAACATTATTATTGGATTGTGAGCTTAAGATTCCCATCAGTTGATAATTAATACAGTTGATACAGCCTCAAACTATCACCTTAAAGAAGTCTTAACCTCATAGTCAAATGCAGCCTGCAGAAACGGGGTAATTTCTTTGCATATTTTAGGTAAGCATAGGTGAAAGCAAGGCGAGCGCAAAGCGCAAGTTGAATTCTGTCCAGCATTTATTTATGAACCACTTCATAGTACCTGGGGGTACTCCCAGAAAAATCTGGTGGGAAAGTGCAGCCTGCTTCCCAAAACCCTTACTGTATTTATTACCAAAATATGTGATTTTCCCTACCCTATTTAATTTATGACCAGACCAAAAATTTAATACCCTATTTATGACTGCTGCGGCTGACACAGCTACCCTAAACTTAAGTGTTGAAGGCCTTTAAATTATGGCCTTATCAATAATGATGAAAAAGTAGCTTCTTCTAGGTAACATACCCAATTCAAGACTAGAATACAAAACCCATACCCTATTTAAGACCAAAATGGCCAAATCCATACCCTATTCATGACCAAAATCGCTGAAAACCTGAACCCTTTGGGCCACACATACCTATTTTACAATAACAGCACAAATTCTTGTGCGCTCATTGGCTAAATTTTTATTGTCAACAAGAGACAGCACATGAATTTATAATTTATGCGATGCGGCAACCAGTGAGAGCGGACAATTTGACAGTTCGTTATCCTAAAAAAACAAATTGACATCAGTTTTTTATGCATCTGTCCTAATTACCCCCTGCCCTGTCCCCAAAAGGTGATGACAGCAACCACACAAGGAGGCTCTTGGCAAAAATCCGAACGAATGAAACGTTGAGGGAACACGAGGGGAAGCAATGGCACGTGACTAGAAAGGGACCAGAGGGGGGATTAATTATTGAATACCTGGAAGGATTTCTGTCGTTATAGACAATGAATTTCATCATAACATCGTCAATTGAAAGTAGTCTGCAGATCCACTTCGGGGGGGGGGGGGGTACTCCCTATAATGGCCTATACGGGGAGGCTCTGCCCGAAAGGGGTACCTTTTTCAGGCTTCAGGTATAAAAAAGGTAGCGATTTCACAAGTTGAGGTATATAAAAGGGTAGGGAAATCGGTCATTTAAGTATCTCAAAGGGCCTTTAATTATAATTTTTCGAATAGACGCCTCAAAAGATTGTATAAGTTCATTTATTAAACACTACATAAAAACGAGAACAATACTTCCTAAAATAGGTATGTGAAAGGGGTACCTTTTTTCAATAAAAGGTATATAAAAGAGGTACCTTTTCTGCCAAAATAGTATATGAAAGGGTAAGGGGTTGGACCTTGGGGCGGAGCCTCCCTGTATAAAACTTTGTTAAGTACCTCCCCCCCCCCCCGGGATCCACTTGGCTATCGCCTTGTGGACCCACAGCTACTTTGACAATATTAAGACGAAATTCATGATCAATAACAGGACCGACGCATGAAAAACGGACGTCAATTTGTTAATTAGCTCATATAAGGGAGTGCCCCCCTTCCGGGGTCACAGTGGGTGGGTAAGGATATTACCATTCCATTGAGAGCTAACCCTAAACAATTTCCCAAAGAGGTCGATGCCCAGGCCAGCTTGCAGTCAAGACAATACAGAAAAATTAACAATTAACCACTGGATGACTGAAGGAGAGTTATAAGAGGAGACTGGTCGAAGAATTTCGCCCATAGATCTACTCATAGACTGCTTCACCCCTTTGTTGATCTTTTCGGAGAAATCTGATATCCCCAAAACGCATTTACAATCAATTCCAACTCGCAACATTAACATCGATTATTTCTTACAGGGAAACAGTATTCAACAAGAGATATGGAAATAGCATACTTACCTTGAGTATACGATTCATCTTGTTGTTTCCACCACACGCACGTGGATACTGAGCTTCAGCTGTGTGTTCACTGACAACGACTTTCAGAACTAAACGGCTTCTGTTAAATATGTTCCCGTTGTTCACAGTGAAAACTATGGCCAGCAATACTTCATCCAGGTTATTGTTAACATTATAGGCTACTTCACTTAGTGTTATCACAAAATCGCGAACAACAAGAACCAAAAGTCGGAACAACACCAGTTTTGCCAATGTGTAAAATCCGGGGTGATGCTCGATATACCAAGTCAATATATGCACTATTGTCTCGTTCTTTTGTGTGAAGTCTATTGTGTTATTGTGTAAGAGATAAGGATCATTGTTGTGTTCTTTGTGACGTAACTCGAGACTTGCTATTCACTTGGTATATCTTGCACCAGCCAAAATCCGCCATTCGATGACAGAAGGAGATCCGTTATTTTCCTTCAAAACAATAATAAACTATTCTCTCTTGCCGAAAGTTTTGCTTAAAAAGTCGAAGAAATATGCCTGCAACATCTTTCTAGCCTCAGTTAGAAAGGAAACGAACCTGGTGGTTTATAAATAGAAGAAAACCTTGGCAAATCCAAACGCCATTTTTTCGCTTTGTGAAACGAGCTGCAAGACCTGGTTTAAACCGGATGTGACG